>JAQHUG010000130.1:3003950-3057909 GCA_028555095.1 Dicrostonyx torquatus
ACTCTGGACCTGGCTTGAGCATGTGAAACCCCACCTCCAGTGACATACTTCCTCCATATGCTTCCTAATCGCTCTCAAAATCACAGCACTCCTTAATGACCAAGTATAGGAGCCTGTGGGGGCCATTCTTATTCAAACCTTCACACCCATTTTTTAAACACCATACTTTCTGATTTTACAGCCTGATTTATCTAGCATCTTCATTTCTCCTTATCTATAAGTATTTATGGAATCCTTTCCCGCTTTCTTGACTGTCATTCCTCTTTAAAGGCATCTCTCTGTAGAGTACTCTGAAGTATCCTTGAGCCCAGTGAATCTCTGCTTACATGACCTGACTTCAATAGCACTTAGTGGTTCCTTCCATAGGCAGATGTTGAGATGGGGTTAGAGGGGCTAGCTGCTTACTTTGAATTGATGTTCAGGGAAGGAAATGGGGAGAGGGAGCATGAGACAGTGATGCAGATCTGACCATCTCTTGTTACCGGCTTAACTTGTGCATCGCCTCCTTTCCGGGAGTTATCTTTGCCTTACACCAATTCCTGTTAGATCAACAAGGAAGGCCAAGGTCAAGCTAGTCTTGGGAGGAGTCCTGGGTTGGCATAAATGGTTGGGTGCTTGGATAACGGTCTTGCTTAGTCATAGGTGGAAGCTAAGACCTCAGCTTGAAGCTGGCGTACCTGATGAAGAGAACAGTACTTTCCAATGCTGAGCAGCCTCCCCTGGTGTATTACATGTTTTGGCTCATGGTGTGAGGTGTGGTCCATCATGGTAGCCAGAACCTGAGGCTGCTGGACATTTTGTAATCAGGAAATAGAAAGCCATGATTGCAACTGCTTGCCTTGCTGTATTATTTTCTTTTCTTTTTTAATTTTTTTTCTTCCAGTACTGGGTTCCAGCCCAGACCATGGTGCTGAGCACATGCAGGGTGGGTTTTCCTACTTTAATTATCTCAGTCTAGAAACTCCCCGCAGGCATTCCCAGAAGATTGCTCCCATATGATTGGAAATGCTCTCAAGTTGGCTATCAAGACCAACTATCACCCCTGGTAAATATACCCTTCTTAAGGCAGAATTTCCCCAGTTGCTACTGTGCTGGACCAAGGATGGACGAAGAAGCATCTAAACAGATTGCCTAGAACTATGTGTGTTCTCCCCTGCCACCCTTGTGAAATGGCCAGAGTCAAATACCAGTGTGCAGAGGGGCTGACTCATTTTCTTGCCTGTTGGTCCCCAGACACCAGACTTCAGACTTTCTAGGTAGCTGCCTACTACTGGGACTAGACTTAATAAATCTAAAAGCCAGAACACTATGGATGGAAAGGACAAAGATTCCCAAGAAGTCACAGGGAATTCTGGTGACATGCTTTGTTTCCCAAATAGTGTTGGGGACAGAATCATTTAGCATCATGGGTGTGTGGTGGGGAGAGGGGAGTGTTTTATTTCTGTGCCTACTGTATGACTAGGCTCATGGTCCAGATCATTTATGGGGCATCCTTAGATTCCCTTGGGTATTCCCAAGCTCCTATTGGTATAGAATTTGCTACTTCTTGAAGATCCTTTGGCATACAATCCCTTTTCTCCTTTATCAGGCAATATGTCCCCAGATAGATCATGCTCAGACTTAAACTCAGTTACTGTCCTGGAGCCAAGGCAGGAATTAGGATGATCTTTTGACGATAAAAGGAATAGAGGGACACCGTCACCTTATTGAGGGAGGCCTCTGTCATTTTACACCATAAGGTGGAAATGACAACTCTACACAAAAAAGTCAGCCATCTCTACAGCTCTACGGAATAGGAGTCTGGGCAGCTAAGCTGATAGGGGTATCCACTGGGTGTTCCCTGCCTTGTGTGAGAGCCCTGGGCTCTCCCAACCAGGACTTTAGCTTTGTCTTATCAGATGTGCATTCTCTAAGCCTCTGTCTATTAAAATGTGAACAGTCTTCAGACCTTTTTTGATCTCTTGCTGCAGAAGAAAAAGACCCTTGTAAGGTAGCAAGGAGGCTGCTGGCCTTCGCGTCTAGGCTTTAGCTGCTTATTAAGTGCTGTTACTTCTCCATTATCCTGCTGTGTGATGTTGCTTGGTGTCAACCAGGACACAGTGACCTGGTCTGCACTGCACACCCTTATCTCCTTCTACATTTAAATATCCGAACTATGCCATCAACCAGGGTATTTATATATGCTGGGATATTCTTCAAAGTCTCCCTGTGATTGTCATGAAGAGTTTAGAAGTTGGGTCACCACTTTATGTCAGATTATTGAGATTTTACATACACATGGGTGGAGGCATCACTGCTAATTGGTTATGAGGGACACAGGTCCCAAACCCAGTGTTTTTGGTTGCAGCAAAATACACCTAGTGTAAAACTTATTTTACTAAAATAAAGTGTATCATCCAGTAGCATTAGGCTCACTTTGCATATTTATCTATCCTGATAATTATCCAAAACTACAGCTCTGTACCCATCAAACAGAACTCATTTCCCCCTCCAGCCAAAGCTCTTGGTTACCACTATTCTACTCTGTCAGAATGAGATTTATTTTTTCAGATTCTGCACTAAGGGAATTCATGCAATATTTTATTGTGAACGATATCCTCATGGTTCATCTGTGTTGAAGCGCATATAAGGCAGAATAACAGTTCATTGCATGCACACACTGGGCTTTCTCTCTCCATTCAGACACTTGGTTCAACCTCATCTCACCTTTTCCTATCTTGGTGTGCTCTTGAAGTGCTTCATGCCAAAATAGTCCAAGAACGTGCCCCCAAGTCTGTGTGCGCTCTGACCCAACCCCCGTTCTAGCCCTTAGTGGAATGTACTTAGAATGCTGCCCCAGGAGTGTCCCCAAACAGCTGGTGTCACAGGTTAGCTCACTCTTACAGAGTCTGTCTTCCCTTCTTTATGAGACTCAGTGTATTCTCAGCTGGACAAAATGCAGACTTAACCCCAGCGGTTTGCTTGGCGGCCAGACAACAGTACAACTCCTGAGGAAGGGAAAGAGGAGATCAGGGCTAGGCAGTGACTCTGTAAGATTCCCATGAATACATTCCACTGTCTTCTAGGCAAAGAGAGGGATTTGGAACAAAGATAGGCAGTTAAAGGAGTCCCACCTAGTCACTGTTGGGGCCACTGTGAGAGAGGCACAGCCTTGCCTTGAAATTGAGGAAAATCTAAAAGAATTAACAACTGAGGGCCTTCTTAACTAATTAATCTATTTATTGTGTCAATATTCATGTATGTTCAGGTGTCTGTGTGGATACATATGTGTATCAACCTCAGGTGTCATTCCTCGGAAGCTATTCTTCTTGGTTTTGGAGGTAGGGCCTTTCTCTGGAACATGAGACTTTCTGATTAGGCTAGGTTGACTGCCAGTGAACCCCATTGATTTTTCTGTCTGTACCCTCTAGTGCTGGGTTTACAAGCATACTTCACCACACCCAACTTTTATGTTGGATACTGGGATTGAATTTGGGTCCTCATGGTTGTATAGCAAGCACCTTACCAATAAAATCATCTGTCCTGAGGGCTGTCTAGATAGATCATCACATCTCTGTGTCTACCACAAGTGAGCATTTGCAAGGCTTGAATAGATAAAAAATATTCTCACTGTGGCCGGTGAATTGCTGGGTGAATTCTTTCATCTCTTCCTGAGATGCATGCTAGTACACTAAGCTACCACCCACCACTTGACCTCTTAGGTCACGCCCCAGTGATCTAGGTCCTGTCCGTGATGTCATCTTTTTTTTTTTAAATACTTTTTTCTGTCTTTTTATTTATTTTGTTTTTTTGTTTTTTTTTAAACTTTTTATTGTTAAAAGAAAAATTTACATTTACTCCCCTTGTTCCAGGCCCTCCCGCTCCCCCACTACCCTACCGCCCTCCCCCTGCTTCCTTAAGATGGGGCAGGATACCCTGCCCTGTGGGAAGCCCAAGGCCCTTCCCCCTCCATCTCGGTCTAAGAAGGTGTGCATCCATATAGAATAGATTCCCAAAAAACCAATACATGCAGAAGAGATAGGTCCCAGTGCCATTATCATTGGCTTCTCAGTCAGTCCCCATTGGCAGTCACATTCAGAGAGTCCGGTTTGGTCATATGCTCCTTCAGTCCTGGTCCAGCTGGATTTGATGAGCTCCCAATAGATCAAGCACACTGTCTCTGTTGGTGGGCCAGTCCCTCACGGTCCTGACTTCCTTGCTTATCTTCTCCTTCCTTCTGCTCTTCCACTGGACCTTGGTAGCTCAGTCCCTTGCTCTGATGTGAATGTGGGTCTCTGGCTCTATCTCCATCCATCATGTGAAATTTGTATGGTGATGATCAAGATATTCAACAATGTAACTATGGGACAAGGTCAGTTCAGGCACCCTCTCCTCTGCTGCCCAAGTACCTAGCTGGGGACATCCCTGTGATCCCCTCTAGATCCCCTCTAGAGACAAGTCTCTTGCCAATCTTAAAATGACTCCCTTAATGTAGATATCTTATTCCCTTATCCAATATCCACCCTTCCTCCATTTCCACCCTCCCACAACCCCAGACTCTCCCCAGTTCTTCCCTTCTCCCTTCTACCCCCCTCCCCGTGATGTCATCTTCAGAGTTCAGGGTTGGCCAACTTTCCTCGTCCTAAATCCCAGTTATTGACACAAGAAATACTGAAAATACCACACAGACTGCCAAATTCTTCTGAGTCTTGATTCACATTTCACAACCCTTAAGAACATACTTCTAAGTACTTTAGATGATTTTATTCATACCCTTGAGAAGCAAAAAATAGATACAGTGGTGAGTTTAATAATCGTGTGATTTGAGGTCACTAGCTAGGTTTTCCATAAGGTCTTGTTCTCTGAGGGTATTCCTCCATCTCTCAATAGAATTCCAACAAGAGAGCTCGCCCATTACTTCTTAAGATGCCAGACTCTTCTTGCAGTCTTCAGTGATTGGTCAGACCCATCAGCATCCCTCTTTTCCCAGAAGTGTGAGCCTTACATTCACGACAAGCCTGGGATTATCTACAAAGCTCCCAGGTAAAGAGTTTGTGCCTTTTTTAATCTCTTCCTGTTGGTGTCGGCTTTAATTCCTGGACAGTTGTGATCATTCTGGGTTTCTTTTTCTGTTGCCATTTTGTATTTTTCAAGACAGCTTTAGTATGCGAGATATATATATATATATATATATAGAGAGAGAGAGAGAGAGAGACTTTGTGTTTTTTATGTGAGACTCTCTTTCTCCTGGCTAGGGTTTGGAACCTAAAAGGGAACGTACTGATCCATCGGGTCTCTGTAACCTTCTTGGCTAAACAATAAAGGTAAACACTCCAGGACATTGCTGAACCTTATTTGATGGGCCATGTTTCATAGCTACACCTTGTTACCCCACATCTCTCAGGATTCCCCCAGCTAAACAGCCAGTGATTCCACACCAGCAAATAACTACCAGTTATATATGTTTGCTTAATATTTACTAAATTGTCAATAATTGACGCCACTCTGCTGTAGTCACCAGATTGAAAAATGCTGAGAAGCCAGAGGATAAGGCTCTAAGGAGTTAGTAATTCGTTCACCTTCCCCCCATGCCAGCCTCTGCTGCAGTGTCAGGTTTAATTTCTGTCTCCCTGGGCTTAGGCCAGCAAGAACAGGCCTTCTAAATTGACTATCTCCACATGCAAAATGGGATCAACATTTTTGTCCGAGTTGAACAATCAATTCTTACAAAAAAAAAAAAAGTAAAACAATCACTTTGACTCTTTTTCTTCCCATTTAATTGTGGGGCTGAATTGACTGATCAAATGGCAACAGATTGTGAGGTAATGAAAAATAGAGCAGGCAGCTCAGCGTGGAATGCAGGAGGCGCTTCTCCAGGAGTCCTGTCAGACTCTTTATCAGCCTGCTGAGGCTATAGGGTCTTTGAATACTTCTAGTTGGGTGTGAGGAGGGGGAGACCTCACCTTCACCCAGCATTCTGCTCAATCCATTTGTGACAATTAATCTCAGTCAAGTTTCCTCATGGAGACACTTAATAGACACATATCTTAGTTTTTCCAAAACAAATGTGTCTTCAGATTAGGGTACCAGGACAGCACTGGTAAAACACTGTCATCTTCACTCAGGATAGTTTCTTCAGAGTCCATTTTCCTCTGGAGTATCCCATCTCAACAACTGCAAGGAGCCGTCACTGTATCCTCTATCTGCTGTCTTGTCTCCGCAGACATGTCTTAGAAACCCCCAAGCGTTCACTATCTGGAAAAGGGCTTGTTGGTTGTTCATATCAGTCATTTTTCTCTTTGCTATGGCAAAATGTTTGGCACAATTAGCTTAAGGAAGGAAGGGTTTCGTTTGGCTCAGATTTAAATGTACAGTTCCTCTCAGTGTAGAGTCCAAGGCTATAAGGCTGGCTCCTGCTGGATACATGAGATGCCTGGATTTATCATGTCTGTATCTGGGCGTCAGAGAAAGAGGAATGCTGGTGTTCAGCTCATTTTCTCTGAAGCTTCACACCGTGATGACATCACCAGTCTGCTGCCATCATCAGTAACTCCTGACTGGCTTTCCTTGCTGATTCAGTCAGGGGCCCTGGCTCACAGTCAGGGCGGGACTCTCTGCTCTCAGTTAAACCCTTCTAAAAAGGCCATCACAAGCAACACAGAGTTGGGTTTTCACTGAGATTCTCTATGAAGTAGACAGCTAAGACCAGCCACCACAGATGCTGTCCCCATCTTTCTCTTCTAGGAGAAAGGGGGACCTCAAGGACTGCCACCATCTTCCTGGCTTAGAAGGGGTTGGTGACACATGCCACAGCATGTCATCATCATTACCACTGTCACCTAGCTTCCAACAAACTTTCCTTGTTGGTGTATCCATACATTCACACCTTCTTTCTCTATCTTAGAGTCTAAGACACCATGTACACTGCATCCAATAAGAAAAGAAAAATATAAATGAATTATTCTAAGAAACAAAATGGTTAATATCTAATGTCAAGGGAAAAAAATTATAAGATGGGAAAGGAGTCCAAACAGTCAACAATCTGTGTCAGTCAGACCCTTGTTGCTGACACACATCTGAGAGAAACAATGTCCAAGTAGGAAAGTGTTGGTTTGGCACACAGTTTCTAGGGTTCTGGCCCGGGGCATTCTCTCTTTTGCTGTGTGCCTGGGGCAATAAAAAACATGGAGGCAAAACATGGAGAAGGAGGCTGTTTGCCTTATGGTGGTAGGAAGTGGGAGTGGGGGACAAGATATACCCCCTAAACACACACCTACTTCCTTCTGGATCCCACCTTCTGAAGTTCCCCAACATAGTGCCAGCATTGGGGGACAAAGCTTTTAAAGACGCAAACCAGGGGTGTCGGGACAGTTCATATTTTAATCACAACAGAGACTGAGATAACATCCCGAGGGCAACGGCCTAGGCTTTTTCTTATAAATGTATCGCAAGTTTGTTCCTAAGCTTTCAAGCAGACACTCAGTTTGGTAATTAATTAGGCTCATAAAAATTAATGACTACTTACTACACACCAAGTATTCGCTAAGCCTCGTGTTAGGCAACGAATAACATTTGAATTATAGGATTCAATTACCAAACAATTACAAAAGCAAAATTCAATTAGTAAAACAAAAGTCCTTGTTTTTCAACTCTCAGACTGACAAAGATTAAAAAAAAAAAAAAAGTGATGTCTCAGTAATTTTAGAGCTCTGACCCAGGCTGCCATGATAGACAACGACACAGAGAAATGTACTCAGTGGTTCTGAAGACCAGGAAGACTGCGTGCATCCCACAAAACCTTGAACAACGCTCACCTTGCTATATCATCGTGTGGCAGGAGGTAGGAGGCAGGAGGAGAGAGCTCAAGCTGGGGCTTTACAGACTCACTTCCTTTCACAGAGGCATCGGACCACTCCCAGGACCAAAGTCCCCCTTGGCCTGAACACCTCCCAGTAAGATCTACCTGCCAGTACTTATGTCTTGAGGGTTGCATTTCCACCAGGTGACTCAGGAGATACATTCAAATCACAGCTAACGGTCACTCCTGGGTTCATCAGGGAGACTGGAGAGTGTCACAAACTGGCTGGAAGGCCTCTTTAATACCCATTCTCTTCCCCTTCCTCCTGGGACTCTATTCCTTCCCCCTTAGTCTTCCAAGTCCTTCTTTCTTTAAAAGGAAGATGGCTCCCCAGGTCTCCTGTCTCTTTGCCACTTGTTGCAGTGCCTCTGGGCTTAAGCCCCAACTTTGCTTCTCACAAGGCACATGACTGCTGTGGGATAATAGTTTAAGATGTGTTACATTCATTTATGCAGTGGAATATTTGTTTAATGATGCAAAGATGTGCTGCATTCTTTTGGGTTGTATTTGTTGAACTCTGTAAAGTTGTGTGATTTTGCCTGTCTAAAGCACTTGATTGGTCTAATGAAGAGCTGAATGGCCAATAACTAGGCAGAAGAGAGAAATAGGTGGGGCTGTCAGGCAGAGAAAATAAATAGGAGGAAGAATCTAAGCTCAAAAGAAAAAAAGAGTGAGGAACAAGAAAAGGAGGAGAGGAGGATGCTAGGGGCCGGCCACTCAGCCACCCGGCCACCCAGCCAGCCGATCAGCCACGGAATAAGAAGGAAAGAAAGATATATAGAATAAAGAAAGGTAAAAAGCCCAGAGACAAAATGTAGTTAAAGAGAAATGGGATAATTTAGGTTAGAAAAGTCAGCTAGAAACAGGCTAAGCTAAGGCTGGGCATTCATAAGTAAGAATAAGTTTCTGTATATTTATTTGGGAGCTGGGTGGTAGGCCCCCAAAGAGTAAAAACAAAATAAAACAACAAAAAACAAGCAAACCAACTACACATGACCACCAGCAAATCACTTCTCCTTTATAAAATCAGGGCTTTGGTTTGTCCATGACTTATTTGTTACCAGGACAGATGTGATAAAGTGAGGGCCTATATGGAATGGTGGAGAAGGCAATGAAGATGCCTTCATCCCTTTTGTTTCCGAGTCTTATAGAACCCGGGTCCTGAGACAGTCCACACCCAAACTTCCTCCCAGCCATGTGTGTACCATTTCCCCCTAACATCCACTCACTCATTCATTGGTCAGCTGACTGGGGACTGTGTGGAAAGGAGCTGAGTTCAGCTCACACTAGGAAATTGCTGGTATGAATCACAGCGACCATGTAGTTTTCAATGCACCAAATGCCCATAATTCCATTTCTAAAAATGAATTTCGAAGAAGTAAGAGGTTGACTACAAAGAGAGATGTCAAATAATACTTTCTGGTATCTTATTTCAGTGACAAACAAATGTCTGGTCAGTTGAAGATGTACTGAATAAAAAACTATGTGGTTGCAGAAAATGAGACGGAGCCACAGCTGTACTGACCGTAACAACAATCTGCGAGGTATCTGGTTTTTAAGTTTTAGAAACGTAGCCCTCCCGAGTGTGTGTGTGTTTATGTGCCATATGGGAGGGTGTCAGAGGGTGACTTTTAGGAGTTGCTTCTCTCCTTCCAGGGTTCTGAAGACCAAACTCACGTCCCCAGGCTTAGTGGCAAGTGCTTTCACCTGCTCAGTCACCTAACTTTCATGGAATCTGATTTTTAAAAAGTTAATAGATCATTCCTACCGCACTGAAAACTTGCAAAAAACATCTTAAAAGATATGCATACCAAAGTTAATTGTGGCTGTTTCTAGATAGTAGGTTTAGAATCATTTTTCTATTTTATTCATAATTTTCTATATTAATTACTTTCCAATTAAATTTTGCATTATTTTTGTTAGTCAAAGCAAAAAAGAAAATCTTATTCATACCTCTAAATAAAAATAGCATTTTTCCAGCCCAGCCTCTTTGTACAGAAGAAGAAATTATGGTCCAGAGAGGTGGTCATAAGATTTTAATAAACCTTCAATGTGAGTCTAATTACCATTTTCAACATATGTTTAATAGTCTAAAGATATACACTAAGGGGGTGTTCTGAAGTCCACTCACCAGTTTCACACAGTTGTAGGGTTTCCTTGACCTTGGCTTTGTGTTTGCTACAGCAAGAAGATCTGACGGATGGTAGTATTTCTCTTTTGCATCTTGGTCCCAGCCTAGCGGTCAACAACCACAGCAGTGTAGTCTTCCTCAACAGTGACTCCACATGGCCTCTAATTTCCCTCATGACTTCCTCTACCCATGTGGAGCCATCACTGCTCCCAGGGTTTTTATTCATGTCTGGTTGGACTTATCTCACTCTCCTCAAAATGTATGCTTCAAATGAACCACTTCAATTTGGTATCTCTCTGTCTTCAGCTCCTTGTAGGGCAACTGAATGATGGTCGGTACCCCCATTTTCTGTGAGCATGAAATGGAAGCTGGTAGTGAGGGCATATGTAAGGTATTGGGAGGCTAGCTTCAATGCTCTGACTCATGAACCTGGTATGATCTGATACTATAAACATGTTAGGTTGCATGGAAGAGAATGATGAAAGTGATTCTCTGTCTTCCATAACTTAACATGGAGACATAAGCAATTCCTTTCTTCTTTTACAACATGACTGAGTCATTTACTGGGGCAACCTTTTCATTTTCCTCCCCTATAAAAGAGCAGATCTCCATAAAAACATTTATGAGTAAACTATTCTAGATGAACTCAAATAGGCAGCTATTACACTGGGCGCCACTACTCAGCCATTGCCTGGGGAAACTCTAAGGCTACAGAGACTGGGTTGGGGGGTGTAAAACACTTACTTAAACAAATGTTCTAAGAAGTCCACTTAGTCTCTTCAGGCTTGAGGATGGGGATCCTGAGTAGAGGGGCAGGTTAGAACTGGAAGATCACACCTAGACCTAGGAGGAATAAAGAGGCTCAGACGGAACGCTGCTCACCATGGACCTTGTTAGGTGTCCATGAGCTATCTGTACACAACATCCAGCATTGAAGGAAGTGAATGGATAGGTCTATGAGTTTGTTGAGACTCCCTAAAGAATGAAGTCCATTCCTTCTCCCTATAATCCTTAGAATTGTTTAAATACAGACAGTGTAGAGACGTGGCCAGCTGGTTTCCTTCCTTGCATGCATGCATCCCATGCCTGGGACTTGTGGAAGTCCACTGCCTTCACAAACACCCCCATGCACCGTCTTTCTCCAGGGTAGATGCAGTGAAGACAGGACTCCAGTGGGATGAAGGGACAGAGGGTGAAGGGAAGAAAACCCCTGCCCGTCTCTCTCTACATCACACATAATTAGAACCAGTGGCCTGAGATATTCTTATGAGATAGTCAATGCTCAAACTTCTCCCATCAAGATGTACCATGTTCCTCTATGTCTACTCATTCATTCACTTGTCGTCTGAGGCATCATGTGGCTGGGGATTGGATAGAAACAGCTGAGCCCGGGCCCTACTCAAACCCCAGGAATAGACACAGCCCAGGGAAGTTGTAGGTGATAATCAAAAGATTGTAACAGTGAACAGGTCATTTGAAAATGCACTAAAAAGCACAGTACCTAGGCACAGAGCGGCATGGTTTGTAAAGTGGGGTGCTGGCCTCTTCAAGAAGGTCCAGAGGTGGCCTCATTCAGCATCAGTACCTGCTCCTCTTAATTCAAGAAACAGATTCCAGAAAATCCACAGTACCTGGCCGAGGTGGCACTCGGGTAACCAGGGACAGACATGTGGCTTGTTGGGTGCCAACTCTGTGCCAGGCCCTTCACACACCTCCATTGGATTCTCCAAAAGTTCCCTGAAGTTTGGCCTTCATTCCTGACCGGCAAGTGGAAACCTGGTTTCATAAAAGCTAAGTTGTCTGCTGGAGGTCACGTGTTTTATGAGCAGCAGACCAAGGGTTGAGTGGTTTACTACATAGAGACAGGGAGGCTCGGGACGCCATCTTGCTTTTAGAGGAAGAAGGAGAACTGGGAAGACTAAGGATGAGGGAAGAGAAAGGAGATCTGGAAGAGGGAAGGGGAAGGGAAATGGTAGAGAGCTCCACCCTAGTCAACTGAAGTAAGCTGTGGCTTCTTCACTCTGTGTCTGGACACAGAACAGACACAGAGGCAGTGACCAGAACTGAGAGGTGATGCCAAAGGACTGAAAGTCCTTTTCAGTGATATTCATTAGTTCTAGGAATGCCTGCAGAGTTGGCTTTAATCTCAGAGGGCACCAGTGAAGACAGAGGTGACATTCAAGCTTGTCTTACCTAGAAAGGGCTCCCGAAGGTGAGGCCTATTGGAAACTGTGGGTTAGCATTGCCCATTTTTAAGTGTTGAAACCATCAGGCAGGTCCAGCATTATGAATCTGTGGAACCACACAATTGAGTCTCTCTCTCTCTCTCTCTCTCTCTCTCTCTCTCTCTCTCTCTCACACACACACACACACACACACATACACACAATATGTTTTAAGTAAGTTTCTGATTTTGTGTTGGACTGCATTCACAGCTATCCTCGTTGTATATGGCCCATGGGCTATAAGCTGAACATGCCTGCTAGTGAACTAAAAACATATGGATCTCTTTATCTGTCTGTTTGTCTGTCTCTGCTTCCCCCAGCCTCTCTCAGCGAGTCTTGCACCGTGGGCCCAGGCCTACATTGAAATTTCTATGGAACAGTGGAACACAGGATGAGTTTGAGCATCATCTCCTCTGCCTCTACTGCCTGAGTTGAGTTGCTATGGAGCAGAGGAGCAGAAGATACACTTGAGCTTCCAATCCTCCTGCCTCTACCTCCTGACTTCTGGGCTTAAAGATTTGGGCCGCCACATCTGTTTCTATGCAATATCAAAGTTTGAATTCAGGGCTTCATTTATTAAGCCCTCGGCTGACTGAGCGTTATCTCCCTTTCTTTCTCTCTCTCTCTCCCTTTGTTTTTTCTTCACTTCTATTTTATCCTTCACTTACAAAAATGCTCACTGAGTGTTAGTTATTACCACAATTCTGTTAAGATTGTGGTCATTCTCATGTACAGTCAGAGCGTGAGCTCAGAAGAGTAAAATAACACGCACAACTGGACAGAGAGCTCCTGATTCTAAGTTTTTAATGACCAGCTGGCGGGGGGGGTATTTTTAATCCAGACCTTCTGATTGACTCAACATCCCCTTTTCTTATTTCCTCTCAGTTTGGAAGCGAACGGAGAGAGCATGAACTCCAACCCTCCACTCAGTAGAATAATTTCTCTTGGTGCACTCTGGCATAGAGAGAAGTGATTGCTTACATTCCGGCTTGTTTTTCTGTTACCAAGTGCTTGGTCTTCATTTACAGTCTCTTATCCCTTGCTGGTAGATCTCATATGGATGGAAGAGAGGATGCTGTGGTTGATGATGCCCAGTCCAGCAATGGGGCCATCTACTCTGTGTTTACATGGTGGGTCGGGATCATGAACACAGAGATGTCTGAGAGGACCAGCCACTGGTCAGAGCTGTGCAATGTCCTCAGGTAATTGTTATTCCCCCTAAAGGTGTGTGTGTGTGTGTGTGTGTGTGTGTGTGCGTGCGTGCGTGCACATATACATAGCTGGGAGTGGGAACAAGATGGAAGCAGAACCAAGATCTGTGCCTGCCAGGGAAGCTATTTTACCATGGAACCATATCCCCTGACCCCAGTGACTCCCTTGAAAGTCACCCCCAGAAATCCTGAAAAAGTCCAGGAAAAGAAAACGCTACTGGAATCACTCTCCCAGAGCTCTGTGAGCCACACTAAAAATTAGCCATGCCAGTAGAAGGGCAGCTCTAGGGGGCCAGTGTGAGGGCGTAAATTAATGTTGGCCTTGTGAGTAACTTGTGCTCTGCCACATGCACAGCTGTGGAGTCCCCAGGGAGTTGTCTGGCGACATGTGATTTTACATATCTGACAGCTAAATCAGAGACCCAAATGCCAAACCCTGCACTCAGGAACATTATGTGGATTTGTGACAGTCCCAAGGGGACTCCGGATCCATAAAGCAATGAATGGATTACAATGAGGCATAAATACAGCGTTTTCATCTGTGACATACAATCTTTCTCTATTATTCCTCACATTGTCACGTGAGGGAAATCTATACCCACATTCTCAGATCTGCTCTCAGAAATTAAAAGGAAAAAGGGTGGCTTAATTTTTTTTTTTTTTTGCAAAGCATCTCAATGCACCAAGAAGTAGACTAGACTATGTGATAATTACATTGTGGTCTTTTGCAACCCAGGTGAACTTTGGGATCACATCTGGGTCAGGAAGTAACCACCTCAGACCAGTGTGTCAGCTCCATCACTAACTAGCTGCATCACTGTGAGGAAGTCATTTCAACTTCCTGAGCCACAGCTTCCTGGTTTGCCTGGAGGATTTTGCGTTCATTGGCACGCCCTCCCGGGATGATGGCCTTTCGTCTTGCCCAAGGAAAACCGAGCTTCTGTTGCACTTTTAAGTTGTCTAGCAATGCGTGTGCTTTCATAGATCGTCATGTACACCCAGCCATCTGTGGTTTAAGAGTGAATGACAGGTATACACCTGTTCTATGAAGGTGAGTTCTAAGACGCAGCCCTGCTTCAAGTAAATCCATCCTGATCACTCCATGGACAATGAACAGATTTAGCAGTCCGTGGCTCTACAAAACTGAGAAGAATTCTTAGTTGTTTTTCTTAGGTTCCCCCCAGTCAGGGTTGAGTGCCTCAGCTGTCCAAGAACAAAGGTCCATACCCATTTGTGTTGAGTCCCAGCTGTGTGGACCGAGAAGCCATAGGATGCAATTATCGGTCCCCTTTGCCCTGTGCCTTCTGTACCAGTATAGAGTGGCTGAATCTTGGCAAATAATTACGATCTTTTCTATTTGCCTCATGTGAGAGAGTTCCCAAATCAATTTCAAAAGTAATTTTATACATATATCTCTGGGAGTCGGGATGGGTAGTATTCTCCTCTTTTACATTGAAGGAAGGAGATGCAGGCCTAATGACTTCCCCATGGCCACCCAGCTAGTATGTGACAGAAATGCCATCAAAACACTGCTTTCTTGACGAGGACTCCAGGGCTCCTTACAGTTATAAACCAAGTGCAAATGTGCTCCCTGGGACCCAGGGCAAAAATAGGCAGCCATGTGTATGTAGGTCAGTGGACAGAAAGCCCCAGTCACTTTAAAAGCAATGCAGTGCGTGGAGCCCACTCTTGGGGGATCGATAGCACCATTCTTACATACATAAGACCCCACATTATTCAGGGGGAGAAAAGCAGATGCACAGGTGCTCCATGCCACCAGCTGTCACGGCTGGCTACGCTGCAACTCCCAACAGGTGCAGTGTGACAGTCTTTCTACACTGTCGCGGGGAGTAGTTGATGGGGACAGGAGCAGAAAGCCTTGCTCAGTGAGGTGTGCGAGAATGAGGGGCATGGAGTGTGGTTTTAATAAGGACTTGGTTCTGCCAGGGGCCTTAGCCCTGGGAGGTGGCAGGTGAGACCACACCCTGAGCTGTCCACATTGGGTCCTGCCTTGAATGGGGGCTCAGGACAGCATCTATCCTTACCATTCCTTCTTACTCTGCCATTCAGTGAAGAGCCACGGAAGCAGTTTGTCTGAAGTGGTGTCAGGGTGGCTAACACATGTGGCTGATTACGATGTCACTTGTGAGATGGTAACTGAACTTAAATGGCTGTCTCTATTCTGCTCTAAGTGACACCTCTCTGAAGAGTAGACAGCCTATCTTTGTTATGTCTCTATTTGTACACCTTCTCCAACAGTCTAATTCACAGGAGACACTCAGAACCCATCAACTGAATGACTGAAGTGCAACCAATGTAACTGCTCCTTAGGAATCTCTTTCTCTCTCATTGGTCTTAAAGTAATAGGACTCACTACAACTTAAAATTCATAGTGAAGGGGTTTTCAAATATCTAAAATGTTTATCACATTTATTTTCATTTAGTTCACTATTGGGGCAGCACACATGTGCCACTGTGTGTGTGTGTGTGTGTGTGTGTGTGTGTGTGTGTGTGTGTGTGTGTGTGTGCGCGCGTGCGTGCAGATCAGAGGACAACTTTTGGAAGTTTTTTAAATCTCCTTCTGCTGGTTCTGGGGATGGAACTCAGGTGTTCAAACTTGGTGACAAGCCCCTTTACCCACTGAGCCAGCTTGCAGCCCCCATGTGTTAATCATTAACGATTTAGATCAATATCAGAGTGTGTACTAAGTAGCTGTTTTCTAGGGACTGAAGCATTGTTGGGGGGGGGTTGGGGATCACAAAACACAGAAAACTCTCAAGGGAGACCCAGGAAGATTCAGGAAGCTAGAAAACCAAAGCATGAGACTCACCAGCCTCCACAACTGCTGGGAAAGACAAGACCCTTTAATGACCTAGGTGCCTGTTGCACAGGAAGCGCTAATGCAGCGCTTTAATGCAGTGGGAGGAGCTTTCCTGTGATCCAGCTGCCAGATCCCATCACACCCCTGTAAGACACTCCTCACGCGTTTTCCTGTAAGGTTAGTTCAGTAAACTCACTGGGTCACCAAGCTGTCCTTAGATGGATCATCTCTTTGGTCTCTTGTTGCTTTTTCTTTCTTGGGTGAACAGGCATTTCTATGTGATTCTCAGGAAAAGAAAGGAAACAATATGTAAAGGCCTACCAACTGACAAATAATCAGATAGAGATGAATTAGATCGAGAGAAGTTTGGACAGGGGATTCAGAAAGGGAAACCCAAACAATGTAGTCTATGAAAATATAAAGCAAGAAATTCCATGATGGGCACTACAGGAAAGCAAGGTCAGCAGCCTAGAAGCTGCTTCACCCACTTCCGAGCAGCCATTTCCCCCAGTCTGGCCCCCATCCCCACGGGCTCACACTTCTGTGGAGCACTGGGTTCTGTCACCGTGAAGCCCACTTGGGCTACAACTTTTTGGAGCCTCCAGGTAAAAGAGCAATTGTGCACAGCAATCCCACTTCTAAAATGGACCCCCAAAGTTTTTCTCCACCTTTTTTTGTTTTCGGTAACTGATTCAGCTCTCCTACCCTTATGCATCTGTTTCATGAAGCATGGCATCTTTTTTCTGCATCAGAAATGGGCAGCTTGCAAATCCAGTTGTCTGCCTCCTGTGACTTGGAGGAGGAACTCAACTGAGAAGATCTTTGCTCTTGGCCTCTATGCAAACAGACCTGGAGAACGATATCAAGCTAGCACCACGACATCGTTTGCAGCAGCTACGTTTTAAAAGCAAACTAAGTAAAAGAGAAAAACACATTAATTTCAGGACTGGAAATACAGAATGGCCGTGAGGAAACAGATTCTGTGTGTACCAATAATAATAATTTTTTGGAAAAAGTGAAATAAGAACCAGATTGCAGGGAAATGCACATTACGATTCTACTTACATCAGATTTTAGCACAGACAATGCGCCATTGTTTATTGCCCCTTCATATTTACATAAAACTGAGTAGAAACATGGAAAACTGTGCAAGAAGTAGACGGACTCTAGATAAGATTGGATCTTTCATGCTCTTCCTTGCATTACTAGGTACTATTTCATATACATAATTATATTGTTACTATAGATTTCTAGCACATGGAATATTAGATACATAATAGCTTCTAATACATTATTATTTATATTATTCCCTATATGTTATGATAGGTAATTTCAAGAATACATCATGTAAAAACAAAACCAGGTAGAAACCCCCCTCCACTCCCTTTCTTTTGGCACTGAGTAGGTATGCTAGTGAATCATGGGAAACAGGAAGTTCTCTTTGAGAATTCTTTCAGACAGAATCTGATCATCTCCCTCCCACAAGCATGTGCTGGGGCTTGAGTGTCACTTGACAATGTCTGCAATCCCCAGTCTGATGTTCTGATTGCTCCTAAGCTTGGAGCTGGCCACTTGAGAGGTGGCTCTTCAGGCCCTCGCCCTCAAGCACGGCACGCTGCATTCATCTGGAGTGTTTGCTATTTTCGGGCATCCATTTTCTCTCCATCTTGTGCTTTGGCTGATCACATTTTCACTTCCCGAGAACTTCCCTCATCCCTGCAATTGGACATGATGTACCAAAGCCTTCGTGACATGCCTGCTCTAACACTGTGATTCTCCCATAAGAATGCTCATTCAGGGGGTACATATTTAACTAAAGGAAGCTTACTGTGGCATCTTCAATGTTTAACTATTAAACATCATTGTAACATCCCTATGCACACAGGGAACGGCACACACAAAACCACAGTCGCTAGAGTCAAAAGGCAGGCTACTTAGGTCTGATCCTGGTTCTGGAACACTGCGGTACCTTTCAGCTGTGTGATCCTAGGCTTCCTGTGCCTCCATTGTCTGACCTGCAACATGGTCATAGACTGACTCCTCCTTCACAGTGTTGTTGGGGAGATTATATGTGTAGCAGGCACTTCCCAATTTTGTTTGTATGTGGCCAATTCTGGATATAGCTATCTGAAAATCTTTTCTGTTCTGAAATTTTAAAGTACGGTTTTGCTATGTAGCCCAGGCTGGCCTTGAACTCACAATCCCCCTGATTCAGCTTTCCAAATACTGGGATTTTAGGCATTGTAGTCTTTTTAGACTCGTGAAGGAAGAGAAGTTCACAGTCTGCTTTGGTCGGCTAATTAAATCTTGTGAGGTCCTTGGCACAGTAATGGTTTTTAAGACGTGTGTTAAATGTAAGTATCAATACCACCATAGTCAAAAGTCTTTGAATTTGGGTTTCTAAAGCAGTGAAGTAGAATTTGAGTAATTTGTGTGTGGTGGGGTGTCATGTGGAGAATCCCGGGGATTGGAAAATGAGATTTACATGAAGTCCATAAAGTAACTAGATGAAGATAGAAACCAAGTTGCCCTCAAATATGTGCAGAAGTCATAGATTCTGGAGCAGAAGGGACCCTGCCTAAATCTTATTTTTACCATTCATTAGTTTGGTGGCCTTGGTCCAGTTTCCATAGGCCCTAACCTAAGTTCCCTGCTATTGAAGTGCAGCAGTACCTACCCCACTGAGCTAGCTGCAAAATTCAGAAATGCATCTTTCCCCCAAAAATTACCTTGAAGTCTTAATCCTGGTATTTGAAAACTGAGTCTTTGTAGATGTAGTTAATTAGGGTGAAATCTGATGGGTTACTGTAGGCCCTAAATCCCACAGACAACTAGTATCCTCGTCAGAGATGCAGCCAAAGGAGAGAGCCCTGTGGCTAGAGACACAGTAGCTGAAAGCCAGAGGAGAACAGGATCCTTAGCCACCCCTAGATGCTGGATGACACAGGGAGTCCTTCCTTCCTGGAGCCTCAAGGGGGAGGGTAGCCCTCCTGGCTCTCTGGCTTCTAGAACTGAAAAAGAATAGATCCAGGCCCTTGTTTAAGCCACATAGTTTGGGCTAACTTATCGTGCCGGAAAACCAGCACGAGTTACACTGTGTTGTGTTCTTATTGTACAGATGTAGAAACTGAGGCACAGAGTAAATATTTTCCGTTAGCAAGTAAATGAACTGGGATTCAAAGCCAGGCCTGGCCCTCAAGTGTGCAGTCTTAATTATTAGGTGACATTCAAATGGGTTCCTGTGGTTCTGTCATTTTCTTGGGAAACACACACACTTTTCTTTCCAAATTTAAATTTTAGTGAATTTTATCACCTACCATCCCCGAGGCGTTATTCTGCAGTGTAAGAGTGATGATGTCACAGGCTTGTGTTAAATCCTGTCCTCATTAGCCCAGTTGAGTTTGTGCCAAACTCATGCAATTGTCACAAAGTTTGCACAACACTCCCCTTGTCCCAAGACCAATTGGGTCTCAGCAGCCTGGAGACAGAGGCTCTTCTTCCTCGGGGGGCTCTAGGAGAGCTTAAATGGCTTGGTCTAGTGACACTGTAGAGCATAACTCCTCAGGATCTCTGTGTTTCCTCCTCAGCCACACCGGAAGTAACCTGCTGTATGCTGAACATTCAAGAGTGGTTCTAGGACCCCGATGACTCAATGGGAGATTGGGGATTGTGAATACGTAAAATCTGAATGACCCTCCAACTTCATTTGGCCTGCTTCTTCCAATTGCAGCCATTAGAGAAGCTTTCAGAATGGATCAGCAACAGCTTCCTCATTTATTCCACTCTGCCTGCCCCCAACCCACCTGGAGAGAGTCAGGAAAATGCCTGTCTGAAAGAGAAGTGAAGAACAGAGGCAATCCTGAGATAGATTGCCGGCCCCAGAATCTGCCAGCTGTTGCTCATTTGACTTTACTTTCTCAAGGTGTGATGCCTCACAGGGCAGCTGGATCTGACTCCCCGGTTCTTTGCCTGGTGACTGAAACCTTCACCAAGATTCTTCCAAACCTCGGGGGAACTGAGCACCAGGATCCTTTGCATAGGAGCTCTGGTTCATGACTCTTTGGTATGAGTGGGGAGAGAAAACCTATTCGTTGCCCTCTGGGGGTCCTAGAGCATAGCAGGCTCTTATGTAGGTTGATAAAAGCTCTCATCCCTAGAGGGTAGAGCCTCCTCCTCTACCCTGGCAACCATGACCTTTACTTCAGGGTGTAAGCTGAGCCCAGACACACCTGTACACCTGACAGATGAGCTGGGCTTTGGAAAAGCTCCAGGTGACAAGCTTATGAGAACAGACACCTGCAGAGAGCCCCTATCTGCCCCCTCCATGAGCACTCAAACAACAACCTTGGTCCCATAGGCCCGTGTACACCATCACAGGAGGATCACTTGGAGATTCACAAAGGAGTTGGATTATGCCAAGTTCAAATGCCACGCTTGGAAGGAAACACTGCTGTCTATTCATAACACACCTGTTTAGTGGGATTCTTTGCTTGATGCTTGCACTGGTTTTATTACAGATAAAAAAAACCTATGCTTGTCTAAAGGGTAGGACCAAACAATTCAGATGGATCGAACCTACTAGGTGCCCAACAGGTGGGCAGGAACTGAATATCTAACATCTTGTCCAATTCTCCCATAATCTTATGTAATGGATTTTACAGGTATCACTGAACCTCAGAGAGCCTGTGTCCCCTTTTGAGGCTACACATCTAACTAATGACCAGGCAACAACTGAAAGGCTTCTTCCAGGGTTTTATGTCCACTGGTCTCTGTTTCCAAGCAAGTCAACCCAGGAAACATGAGACCCAGGGACTTGGATTCTGCTATTGCCCCTTGTTAATCAAGCTCATATTTGGATGCATTGGCTTATGGAGGGTCTAGCCTGTCACCCAGAACTTCAAGTGGTAGAGTAGTGTAGCCTGGAGTGACCCAAGCCAAAGAATGTCAGATACAGTGCCATCCCGAAATAGAGGCAAGTGGTCCCAAAGTGTCAATATAGAGACATATCAGATTGAATCAGAAACAGTGAGTGGTCCTCACTGGGGCAGTTTGTCACTCAGGGGACAGTTAGCCCTGTCTGGAGATGGTTTTTGACATCTAGTGGGTAGAAGTCAGAATGTTGTTTAGCATCTTTCTGATGCACAGAAAAGCTCCCTATGAGCAAGGGTTATTTGGCACAGAATACCCATAGTGCTCAGATTGAGATGGCCTGCAATGAAATAGCATCTCAACAATGATGTGAAATTCTTAGCACAGTACTATGCAGAGATCAACAAATAGCTTACCATAAGTTGCTCAGCATGCCAGCCTTCCTTCCTGAGGACTGAGCTGGCGGCTCTTGGCAGGCGATGCTGCCCCCCCCAAAGAAGCAAGGCAGAACTGGGTCTCTCCCTCTTTCCTGTAACTGCAGAGGTCTCTGAGCACTGAGCACACACCAACTGTGGCCCGCTGCCTGTGCCCACCAGCACAAGGGCTCTCATTACTTATGAATCAGTACGGGCATTGAAGAGGGTTTGTTTTTGATTTTCTAATAGAGGAGGCAAGATGTGTGGCTAGCAGTGGGTGGCATGGCCTGACCTCTGGAAAAATGTTTGTGGGGTCTGCACTCCAGGCCTTGGTGGGAAAGGTCTCAGAGGCAGCCTTGGCAAGGGCTAGGGTACAGACATAGGAGGCAGACCTGGCTTTTGAGTTAACCTTTTAATCTAGTTTCAGTTCTAGTATTTTTAACTGGTCTGATTTATTAGACATCCCCCCCATATTTTCTGAGTAAATACTTTAAAGTTACGATAGTCATTGCCCTAAAATTTCCTTGATTCTAACAGAAGAGAATCTCAAACCCCGAAAAATGGCTATAGTCGATGATAAGGAACAAAACTGGATATTTTAAAAGAAGAAATTAGAGTTCTTAGAAATTCCATATTTCATAGCTAGGCACAAATACATACATATTTGTGCAGAGGATGAGGATGGGACTCATTTCTCTTCTCTTGAACACCACCAGATCTATTGCTTTTCCTGACAAAAAGAGGTAGGCTCCCCCACCCCACCCCAAACTAGTTAACTTATAGGTCATTCCCAAATGGAGTATCCCTCAACCCCTCTGACTCCCAGAGGGCTTCTTATGGTTGCCCTATATCTTTTAGTCTTATATTGTATTACATTTAAGACTTCTGCTGCCTCTCTTGTCCCTTGGTTGCTTTTAGCTATTGCTTTGCTTGCTGTCTTTTGCTTTTATTTTAAAGAGTGTTATTCCTTGGGCATATTTTTCATCTTGGGAGCAACTGATAGCTATGTAAGTGGGCTTAAGTCCTGTTCAGTGGAAGAGAATTCATGCCTGGGATTATGACTACCTGTGGCTGGTGAGGCCACGAACCCCAGGGGAGAATCTACTCCTGCCAGTTCCCCAAACCACAAAAATTCCTAACTGTATTCTAAATATTTCTGCTTATAATCACAGATGAATGTAGCTCTCATCCCTCATCCAAGAAGCTTCTTTCTGCAGTAGATGAAGAGCATCACAGAAAGCCACCACTGGTCAAAAGGCAGAAAACAACTGCCGAGGGGTGTCCAGTCTTATATTTTAACACCACAATCCCTACGTCTAAGGCTCAGAGAACATCTCAGAAGAGGGTGCAGAAAGATGGCAAGAGCCAAAGGACGGGGACATCTGAGGCAACATCGTGTCTTCTATAAGTGACATAGAAGCTGTAGCCATTAACTCTCAAAAAAATATGGCTGCTTAAAAAAGACCCACACAATGACAACACCAGTTGTTATGCCAATGTGGACTAAAATTTCACAGGGCCCCACTAGAGCTACTCACAGAGGGAGAATCAGTCTCCTCCAAGGATGAGGCCTGGGTAGGCTAATCAATCCCAAGCGGTCAGCCCTAAACAAATAGACATACGAACAACATCAAATGGTCTCGCCAAACTGCATTTATACCCACATTATACATGTACATATGTATATATATATATATATAGATATATACATATATAAAACCATGTTTAAAGAAGAGGTCATGGATTTGAGAGGGAGTTCAGATTGCATGGGTGGCATTTCGGAAGGGAGAAGAGGCAGAGATGTTGTAAATACAGTATTCATGTGTGAAATTCTCAAGAAAGATTAAACATGAGTGTTCTTCCCAATGAAGCCTAAGTTCTCCAAAGGCAGACATTAAACTCCTCATTTTCTCCTTCCTTGTGGCACCCAGGCCTCGACATATATCAGATGCTCAATAAAAGGTCAATGGAAGCAGTGGAGTTAAATAGAATCCCGTCTTTCCAATTCATCTTTCTCTAAGCTTGCCTTTGGGAATAAGACCAGGATATAGCCAGACAACTCTCGGTAGGAATTCAAAGGAGGACAAACCTTTAGGTGAATGGAAGAAAAAATAGAAGAGGGAACAGGAAGAAGATTAAAAATGCCAAGAATGACAACTGCCCACCTGGCCCTCAGCCCCTGATGAAAAGAAACGCAAACCATCGGATTCACTTCAATTGCTCCTGGACGCTCAATGACCCCCTCCCCCAGGCCTGGAGGAAAATTCAATTAAAGGGTCCATCTGTGAGGCAGCAGCTGAAGAGGAAAGACTGTGGGGAGGCCCACATTTTCATAAAAAAGGGCCGTGCTCTTCTGCACCCCGCTCCTCCCCCATTTACTTATTAGCTACAGCCCTTACCTCTAAACTGCAATTCTCTCCAATTAGACTGGTCCCAGGCACAGCTTTCATCTGCTAGTTTGCAATGCATGCAGAGTAAGGACTGAGGCATCCCTCAGCCCCAGCACTTGCTGGGAGAGAGCGAGAGAGAAAAAATCCACAAAGACTGACCGCAGAAGCCAAGGGACTGGCGGCCTCCTGGCCCAATTAATTCCAACACATTGGCTGGCTGCAGTTTTGTGCTGACGTGAGTTCCTTTCGCGGACTGTCCAAATTAATGGGACCTGATACAAATTAATAATAATAAGTATTATCCACAGTCTGCGGGGTTGGCTTAGTGGGGAAAGCATTTACACGAGGACCTGAATTTGGATCCCCAGCAAGCCTGGAAAAAGTTTGTGGCAGTCTCAGCACTAAGACAAAGACATGAGGTTTGTTGGAATTTTCTGACCCACTGGTCTAGCCAAACCAGTGAGCCTCAGGTTCAGTGAGAGATTCTGTCTCAAAATACAGGGTGGAGAGTGAGTGAGGAAGATGCCCAGCATTGATCTCTGGCCTCCGCACATATATGTGTCGGCGTGCACCCCCCCCCCACACACACATGCACACACACACCAAATAATAACAAATATTAGTTACAGCCTGGTAAGCTTTCTGGACTCGGGTGAGAAGCAAAGAGCATGGAGTTCAGATCGTAACAGCATGCCTTGAGGGTCTGCCTGGAAGCAGATCCATGCTTGGCAGCTTAATCGTGCCACCTCAAAGAGTGGAGGGTTTTGAAGAGACACCAGCTCTACAGAGGACAGGAACCCTCTAGAAAAAGGCCTTTTCCAGTTGGTATTAGTGCACTTTTATTTATTATGTGTGAGACAGTGTTGGTGAGATTACTCATGGTGTACATAATTGGATAGGTGAGATCCTAGTATGTGACCACCACAAATTCAATGGCGATGGAGTCTTCCAAATCTATTTCTCTCACACTTAAGAGTGGGGAGTCCTAAGCTTTTATTTCAGGGGCCTTCAGAACCCACCCATCTCACAAAGCCTCCCATCATTCTTCCCATGATACCTTGAAGTTCTTTCCCCTTCTTGAACCTTTGCACATTTCCCCCTCCTTTTGAAAGGCCCTTTGCATTCTTGTAAAACTGTGTAACATTCCAGAAGGAAAGCAGAGAATGAATTAGTCTTATAAACTTTCTGATTTCTCTCCCTAGAGAAGTAGTTGTAGTAATAAATAAGTCATGGAGTACGGCCACCTCAGGTTCACTTTCCCTGTTTACAGTTATGAGCGACTCACTGGAAGGAATTGCCACCAGAAACCTGTGAAGCATTGCCTTGGTATAGCTCCATGCAGAGAGCTTGGCCACTGTTCTTTGTCATGGCTCTCAGGAGCCAGAGGAACGTGCTGTTTTCAACTGCTTTTCAGAGCACAAACCACACACACATACATACAAAGAAAGCATGCGTTTTTCATTGTCCATTGTATCATCAGCTTAACATTGAACTCGACACACGGATATCTTTAATTTCTCTAATCCTGTTGGTGTCAGACGGTTCCAGGGAACATCAGCCCATACTTCCACCTTCAAGTCTTCTGCTCTTTGAATAGGGGTTATGAGGACTGTGATCTCCAATACTTTGCTCATCCTCTTCCGTGGCACTGGGCACACCTTGAACTTTGCTCTTCCTAGAAGACATGGGAGTAGAATAGCTAAAGACTTGGGTTCTCTTTCAGATTGGTTAAATTCAAACTTGATTTTGCCCTTTTAAATCATAGAACCTTATTCATGTCTTTAATTTCCCTGGGCCTTTGTTATTCATACACAAAATGAAGATAACGAGGAACTAGAATAGGGCATGCAAGGGAACACGTGTCCTGAGAGATAACCAACCAGAGCAGACAAAATGGTTCTCGTGGGAGCAAGGACTGGGTAATAACCCTGTCAGGTCTAGTGTTCCTGTGTAAGCAGGTCAGAGGTTTCAGTGAGCAAAACTTACCATGACATATTTTGTCCTTAGGAGCTCTAGAAGGCCTGGGATTACCCAAGCTACAAGTACTTCTGGCAAACAATGCCCTTCTCTCTCCTGCATTAGAGCTGTGCACTGCATAGAGAGTGTGGGTGGTGACTGAGAATCCAGAATAGAAGAGGAACCAGGAGCGGAAACCACACATGCTTCTTGTCCGTTCTAACTGTGGCCATGAATTTCGGCACTGGCACGCTGTCCTTTGCTGATCCCCACTCCTGCCACATAATCAAGCCCCAAAGCACTTACCACACAGCAAGAAGACACTCACTGCTGTCTAGAACTGACATTCTTGGATCCCAAATGAGAAAGAGAATTGTCATTAATTTGCCTCCAGCTTTTGTTCTCAAAGCAAGAACAACAAAACCACCTTTAAAGGCAGTAGGTAAGTATGCCCATACGTCTCAAGCACTTTTGATTTAAGGATTTGTAATTCTGTGCTCAACCTCCATCCATCAGTTCTATTCTTGACTTTCAGGTCATTCATCTCAGGAAGCAGAAAATGAGCACCTGCTGGGTGTAGGAAAATGTGCTGAGCTAGGTTCTCTAACAGATCATTTATTTGGGAGGCTTTCCAGCGAGATTCTTAACAAGAGTCTCATCTGAGACTATGACAATGTTTGAGAGAGCACAAGAAGAACACGCCGAAGGGATACAGTCCTCATTTGTGTGAAGTGACACGGGACAAGGGTGTGTGAAATCAGAGATGAATCAATGACAAACAACAGTAGGGTGATGTGATAGTGTTAGCATCAGCAGTGTCTGTCTTACATTGTGAGTGTTGACTGTACTCAGCGTTGCAACTCATTATACTGAAAGGCAGCTCATCCGATAAAAATATTAGCAATATGGTTCTGTACTTTAAAGTACTTTGTCCACCCCATGCGCACGTGCGCGCGCGCGCGCACACACACACACACACACACACACACACACACACACACACACACACAGAGAGAGAGAGAGAGAGAGAGAGAGAGAGAGAGAGAGAGAGAGAGAGAAATCTATTCTAGGTCTGGGTCCACATTGAAAACTAAGAGCTGCTAGAATCCTGCAATTTTAATCTCATTCCCAGTGATAAATTGATGATCCTGCCTCCATATCCCTTTTCTGCTCCTCATTTTAGAAGATAAATTTCTTTTTGACGGGGGATAGCATGATTTGAGGGTTATAAAGAGCCAAATTTCAGCAAAGTCATTAATCTGGACAACTCCCAGCTGGTACTAAATACCATACTGATTGTGTTTCATGAGCTGGACATGTCAATCATTCTACCCGTTCCCCAGGGATAGGAAAGGGGTATGTTCGGGTCACCAAAGCATGATTGGAGGAGGATTGGTTCTGGTGCCCTATAGCATAGTGAAAGGGAACTATAGTCTACAATGATCTATGGTGTATTTTAAAGTAGCTGAGAGTGTATAGTTTCCAATATATAGAAATGACTAATGTTTGGGGAATCAGAAGTGCTAATTGACCAGAATTGTTCATTACATACTGTATGCATGCGTTAGATCATCCAATGCACCATAGCCTATAAATATGTACAAACATCTTGTCTCAACAAAAAATAATATGATTTTTGGGGAGTCAGCTGATAAAACCCTTCACAATAGAACATTAACTCACTTAGATTCAGAAGTTTTTCTAGAAATGTCTGATAAAAATACTTATGTACACACTCAAAGATAATAAGGATGCTCATGGTAACACTTCATATAGAATCAAAATAAGAAGAGCTTGGGTGACTTTCAGTGGAGGGATAATGGTAACTCCACAGACTACTTATATTCTTACACTGTTGTGTAGCTCATTAGTAGAGTTAGTTGTCCTGGAGTGGAAAGATGTTGGGAATAATTTAGATTGGAGTTCTGTTGCATTAATTTTTGTTGAGTTTTTGGTTGATATACAAAGAAATGAGTTTTATTATGGCAGCTTTGCATGTGTGTGTGCACACATGTGTGTATGCATGTTTGTATGATGTCGTTATACTTTATTCCTATTCTACCCTTTTCCTCCTCTTGCCTCTCTCATTCTTCATACTATAGTTCTCTCTTCAGCTTTCATGACATATAAAGCTACCAGTTATTAAATAATATTCAGTAAAACTGTAAATAATCTATCTCTATATCTGTATCATCTTATCTATTTATCTATCTACCTATCTATCTATGTCTACCTCTGCCTTTGTCCTTCTATCTCTCTCTATATATATGCATATATATATATGTATGTTGTTTTTACACAAGCCAAATCTCTATGTGTTCCTACATACATGAAAGCACACATGTGGTGTACAGAAATTCAAAGGAGTCTGGGAGGGGAGGGTCATGGGAAATAATAAAGGACAACAATCACTTTTCATGTGAAAATTCTGCAGCATTTGAAACTTTTATCAGGGTCCCACGATACCTTTGTAAGCTTAAAAATAACTTTAAAAAATGACAGAGAATATGAAATCTTAGAGTTCACAAAGATCATATGCTCGTCTTTTATTTGAGAAGAAGGAAAGTTCAGCTATACCTGGGCCTTGGTTCCATCTTTTTGGCTTTTCCTCTCTCTGTGTTTCTTTCAAGCTTCTATTCTTTGTATTGTTTCCCTTCAGCCATTCGTCAAGGCTGTTTTCTTTGGTGTAGCTGTGCTTGCTTGACAAGCGCTGTGCCTTGCGATGCTTTTAGCTGTTAGGGTTCATAGGACGAGCACACCCTACCTAGTACAAGATATCACAAATTATGAAAACGATCCTCCCAAGTTTGTTTCCCCAAGCAAACAAGCTTCACACATTTTAAATGAAGATTTCACTGCAGCGACTGCAACAGGGCCTGCATCCTAGTGATTAGTGTGATTGCTGACAGAGCGAGAGGGGTAGCTAGACACCACTGCACTGTGAAGGTACTCTGAGGAAGGAGCCTGTCCTGTCCACCTTAGGGAGAACCACACTGTCTTTAGAGGTTGTGCACCAGAAAACATGAATGACACATACACTTAATTCCTATAAGCTGCAGAACAAATACAATCTTGTCTGAGAAAGTTTGAGAAAAGGGGCAGACTGGCAAAGATTTAATTAGAAGGGTAGGGAATATATATTCAGACCTAGCTTCCAAGTAGGCAGAACTAGAGTCGGACTGTATGAGGGTCTCAGAATTCTAGCTGAGGAGGTCTCACAGCCCTCAGACACTTCCTGGGATCACAAGAAAAAAGGAGGTGGATGGCAGTGTAGACATCATCAGCCTGTGAGAGCAGGCAGTGGCCCAGACTGCAGATCAGTTCAGACGCAGCTGCTGGGTCACACAGCATGGCATCTGCTCTGATGTCACTTTTGCCACAGTCATAGCCCATCACTGTGAACATCTAAATGGAAGGAGAACACACGCATCGGTTTCAGATCCATGAGCTCTGTCCCTAGTGGTCTAAGCATCACATTCATTTCTAATGAACAAGTGGTCACCATGAGTCTACACTCCAAGCCAGACTATATTTTCTCATGGCATATGCCCAGGGGAATTCTGTGGGCTGCACTCTGTGCAGACCCATGAGGTCCCGTGATGGCTGTCACCATCTTGAAATTTCTGCTGATTGTTTCACGAAGAACCCCTGACCATCTCATATCCTGGCAGTAAATGTTAGCTGTCTAATCGGACTTAAGGCTTGCTCAGCAGGAATGAAACTACGCCTGGTACAGGAAACCCAGCAAACTGTCTATGGTTAGAGAACCAATGAACCTTTGTAGGGGAACCTACTTATGTCACTTCAGTAAACAAGAATGACACTTAACTTCATTTAAATATGTATCCTTATTCCACACGAAAGTGTAGCTCTGACCCCTCATCAAAGAAGCATGTCTTTGCAGCAGACAGGGACCACTACAGAAAATTACAACTGGGCAAAACACAGAGAATGCCTGTTCGTGGGGTGCTCAGCCCCATTAGATACACTACAATGCAACTCCAGAACCAGAGGCTCAAGAAACATCATGGAAGACAAGGAAGAAAGATGTGAAGAGCCAGAGGGTCAGGAAGTCTGCTCTGAGGTTGTCCCTCTTAGAAATGACAGGGAAGCTATATCCATGATACTTCAGCAATACAGTTGCCTAAAGAAGACCTGAACGCTGACAATACTAATAGACATGCTGATGTGGAAGTGGAAATTCTCACAGGGCCCCAACTCTAGACAAAGGACGACAGAAGCTAATACCAACAGAGAAAGGGAGAATTAGTCTTCCCCAGGGATGAGCCCCTAATTGATTATCCAATACCCTGTGTTCAGTCCTGAAATCATATTTATGCAAGTACACTAAATGGACTCAGCAGGTTGTATTTACATATTTATGCTTATGTGCATGCATCTCTCTCTGTTTCTCTCTCTCTCTCTCTCTCTCTCTCTCTGTGTGTGTGTGTGTGTGTGTTTGTGTGTATCAATAATCATTAAAGGAAAAGAGACTATGAATTTGAGAGGAGAGCATGGGAAGAGTTGGAGTGAGGAAAGGGGAGGGGAAGGAGTGATGTGATTGTATTCTAATTTAAAAAAATAAGAAACAATTTAAAAAGAAAACAAAAGTCTATTCAAGATTTATCTAAATAGATTCTGTCATAACTTTAATTTTGTTAGAATAATAAGTATACAGAATTTATTCTGTCATATAGTGCTACAAAATCCACAAAGAAAAAAATCCTTTTCACTTGCCTTCCATATGCCTGAATTCCGTAATTCTGAGGCAACCAATTTAAATAATTTTAGCATCAGTTCTTGTATTTACTTCCAATTTTCTAAGGAACACTCTTATTATTTATTGTTTTTTCCTAATTTTGATATTATCTGTTAACTTTCTGTATGAAACATACATAGGAACTCTTGTACAGAAAATTTCATTGAAAGCCATCTCCTGTATAACTATGCACACCCCTCCTCCACATTCTCCAAACAGAACTATATGAAAACACCTGATTAAACGATGATTTGATGTTTACTATAACTATGGAGGCTTTCCTCACAGTAGCAACACATCCCTCTTTATGGTTGTATTTTCTTTCTTACACGACTCTTTGTTTTTCCAGGAGTTATATGTTGCCATGTTTCTCTAGGTGGTCCATCTACTATGTTCCTACAGTAACACTTCTATCATATTTTCCAACAAAAGATCTTTGGAAGTTCTTGGAGATACCTCATGGGAGCCTCTGTCTCCCTAATGCTCCTATAAACGTGCATGCACACGTGTATCATGGTGTTCCTGGGAAGGTCAAAGGAACTTTTGGGAGCCATTTATCTCCTTCCACCATGTGAGTTCTGGGGATTGAACTCAGGTTCTTAGGCATGGCAGCGAGAACCTTTATCCACTCAGCCATTGTGCCGATCCCATTTTTATTGACAAGTACAGTGTTACTCTTTGGCCCCAGTGACTATGTGCCAAGATACCAGTTGACACTTGAAATTGTGGATTGTATCAAACCCACTATATCGAATGTGTTTTCCCTCTGTGTACATACTCAGGAAAAAAATTAATATATGCAATTGGCGAATTAACAAATTAACAACTACAAAAACAATCAAAGCAATACATTGTAATAAATGTTATGTATTTGTGTATCCTAGAAATAAGAGAAGCCTGTGATCCTACTGTGTTGGACACAGCTGCTCCAGGTTTTAGGACTATGGAGAGTGATGTGGCAGGAACTCCCTTGTCGTCACAGAGCTGTGCTCTGACTTAGGAGGTGGGGCAGAGAAGAGACTCTTGAAGAATTGAAAAGGAACTACAGTCTAAGAGCTTTGTGAGATAACAGTGATATTTTTTTAAAATTAGCTTTTGATAGACATAACTATTTCACTGTAACAACTTAAGGCATGGAGGCAGAGGAGATAGGTGGACAGGAAGGTGACATTCCATTTGTTAGAGGAAGCCAGAAAGAAGATACAGAGGACTTCTACTTCCAAGACTGTGACATTGACTGCTATAGTGTGAAGGTGTCCCTGAAATGTGTGTTATAAACTTAATTCCCAGGGCAGCCCCGTTAGAGGTGGGACACTTTAGGGTTTACTAGGTTGTAGAGTCTGGTGTCTTGAGTGGATCACGCACCATTGTAGGAGTGGGATCCTGACCAAAGGATGAGTTTGGCCTCATTCCATTCTCTCCCCTTCATGCTCACGAGCCCTTCTGCCTTTTGCAATGGGATACTGTTGCAGCAAGACCCTCCTTAACAGCCCTGTACCCCTTCTACCTTGACCTTTTCAAACCCCAGAACTGTAATAAATAAGTCTTTGTTCTTTATATATCACCCAGTCTTGGACATTCTGTCTTAACAGCACAAAATAGCATGAGACACTTCCTTGAGATCAGTGTTGGAAAAGTTGAAGACAGGGGAAAGCAGTGTCACAAAATTTATGAAAGAAAAAACACATTTACAAGAATATTATTTTATTCAGCTGTAAAGAAATATGAAATTTGGAGATAACTGAATGAAGCTGGAAAATATTATACTGAGTGAGGCAACCCAGACCTAGAAAGACGAATGTTGCTTATTCTCACTGATATGTGGATCCCAACATTGAATCTGTAGATTTATGTGTTTAACTTGGAGTATCTGTAGAAGCCAGGAAATGAGAAAGGAAAGATTTTTGGGGAGAAGGAAGATCTTAAGGGAGTATCATGTCAAAGTACTGGTGACATGAAGGGGAACAAGGAAGGAACAGTGTGGGAGAGAGGTTTAAGTGGGGAGGATGCAAAGGTAGGGCAGAAGAGGGGGTGGGATAAATAGCATTAAGAAATTTTTGGAAAAGCCATCTGAAAACATACCATTTTATAAGCAGCATGCATATATTATATATATGCATATAAAAGTTTAATTAACATTAAGCTACACAAAGATAATATTCCTCCCAGAAGTTAAAAGTTGCCAGGTAAATAGCCAGATGCCAGGTGTAGGATATCTGTCCTCCAGTTATTGGTCAGACTCCAGAATATACCAAACTACATAGGTTACTATCATTTTTTCTAGATTGCCTGCCAGAACTCGATCATAAGATCCTATTACTAAAAATATCACATACTTTGGTCACAGAAAATGGGGAATTCAAGCTGTTATTGACTGGGAAGATTCCTCCCTGTTGGCTAGCTCCATAGCTGACTGTGCAGGCTACAGGAGGAGAAAAGTTTTCAATAATCTTACCCAAATGTGGACTCTGTGAGCTACATTAATGACTATCATGGCAAGATAACACCTAAAGCTCAATAGTAGCATGAATGTCATGGGAGTAGCCAACCACTTTATGATTGAATTTAAGGCCAGCTCTACAGGAAGAAACATATGCCTGGTTCTGTAAACATGGTCAAGAGCTCATGGCTGGGAGTTTGCAGGACCCAGGGCTGTATCTACTTCTATTGCTTTGCTAAAAAAACATATCAAACTACCCTCTAAATACAGGTCATCCGAATGCAGCTCTCAGACCTCATCAGAAGAGTTTATTTGTGTAGTGGATGGCGGCTAACTCAGAAACTTAGAACTCGGTCAAAGTCCAGAGAAGAAGTATCTGTGGCTTCTTCAGTCATAAGTGGAACAGCTGTATAACAACCTACACCCCAAGACTTAGGGGCCAGCATGGATGAGGAGACAGAAAGGCAAAGAATGAGATGGGGAAGATCTTCTGGACATGGCAGGACCGCAGTACTTGTGAATTCACAGCAGCTGTGGTTACCTCTGCACAACCAAGGCAATCAGCATTCCAGCCAAAAATGAAAACAAACTGGAAAATTAAAAAAAAATACTTGATATTGCATGGTGATGAAAATATTAAATATTAAAACTTGTGAGAAGTGGTAAAAGAGGGGTCATAGTAAAATCAAAACATAAAATGCTCTATCATGAAAGAAGAAAGGCTTAAAATGAATGCCTTGAGTATTCATGTTAAAACACTGGCAAAAAGATGAAAAGAAGAAGGCAAGCGAGAAGAACACAAAAACAGAAACGGAAGCCAATGAAATAGGAAACACAAGCCAACCAAGATGAGCCATTAAAGCCTTAAGGAGGTTCTTTGGAAAGACCAAGAAACTAGATCAATCTCTGACAAAGCTAATCAGCAAAAACAGAGAAAGAAGAAAAATGACCCCACTGGCTAAACATGGACAGAATTCCAAATACAGCAGGCTCTAAACAGTCAGTGGGAAGTACTGTCAGTGAGTTGAGTTCAGGCTGACAAAACATGAAGACAAAGCAGACTAAACAATCTGCTGTCCAGTACTATAGACAAATGAGATTAAAAATTCACATTTACAAAGCTATCACAATAGCGTTGTGTCCTTGACTCGGCACAGGTTACTCCGGCTCTCCTAGACTATAGGTTGCCGGTGGTAGAGAATGGGCGTGTTGAACGTTCAGTAGTGTATGATCCAGGTCCATTCACGTGTGTATATGTATGTTAGCTACTTCTCTGTTCCTTTGATAAAATACCATGACAAGAAGCAACTGATGAACAAAAGACTTTATTTTGGCTTTCGGTTCCAGAAGGTTAAGCATCCAATATGGTGGGGAGGCAAGATAATAAATGGTAGGCATTATGACGGTAGCAGGAAGCTGAGAAAAAAATCACATCTTCAAGCATAAAAACTAAAAAAAGCAAACTATAAGTGGAGCAAGGATGCACACTCTCAAATATCCACTCTACCCCCGGGGACGTGTCTCTTCCAGCAAGGCTGTGTCACCTCCCCACACAGCACAACCAGCTGGGAACCAAACATTCTAATACTGGAGTCTATTGTGAATTTCTCAAAATAGGTATGTATGTATGCTTTGATATAAGATATAATCTCCAGTAGATACACACACACACACACAAACACAGGTTCTTTAGAGACTAGACTAATGTTGTATAATGAAGGAAGTCCTTGATGAACACACGCTTCATTATACTTTTCCTAATGAAGGCAGGGGACACAAGTAAGTGTGAACTATAGGTTCTTCAATAGGTTTGATGGATAAGAGTTGATTTATATAATATTTACTTTAAAAAAAATCCTTACACGAGCCAAGGATCAAAACATTTCATGAATGAAAAGTCCAATGTTGTGCAGTGGAGGCCCCAAAAGAATTTGGAAAATAAAGCAAAGCCATGGGTGGGGTAGGACAGCAAAGGCTCAAGAGGAGAAAAACAAAATTAATATGGGATAAACTCCGAGAAGAAAACATGCATGTGTCAGCTAGGGTCTCCGTGATCCAAGATGTGACATGGATTTAGTGGGGTGGAGGCTGAGCTAGGATGAACTTGCCTGCGCCCTCTGTTCTGGACCATGAAAGTCATTGTCAGAGGAAAATTCTCACCGCAATAGGGGTGAACATCTCACTGTTCAGGATGGTGTGGCCATACCATTTATGATTTAAAGAGCCTGTGTTCAGTACTTCAGGTGGACATAATAAACTACCCCTAGTAAAAGGGCTCACACACCAGGTATTTATCTTCTCATTGCTCTACAGTCTGGAAGTCCAACACCAAGTTATCAGCAGGGTTGGTTTCTCTTGGGTCCTATCTCCCTGGCTTCCAGATTATAGTTGTGCTCCTGCATCCTCCCATGGCCATGTCACTGTCTGAGTGTCCATATATAATGACATCAGTCAGTCTGACACTACCATACCCAAATGGCCTCATTTAGATTCATCATCTCAGTAAAGCCCATACCTCCAGACTTACATTCTGAGGTACCAGGAGTCAATGTGCGTTTTGAGGAAACATAGTTTGTTGGGGGCTGTGGATCCTCGACCCTGAATTTCTTGTAAACAACTTGTTATGCTTACAGCTGCTCTGAGAAAAACAACTTGTCTTCCTGTGTTTGCAGCTGCTCTGGGCACGAGAGCCTAATGGCAGAGGGGTGGTTTGCAGCTGAAGGGTTCTAAGAACTGGGGTGTGGCCAGAGCACTATATAAGCTGCGCCTGAACACAATAAAATGGTCATTCTTGGCAGTCATGGGGAATTCAAGGATAACCCATGTCCCCGTGTCTCTGTCTGTGTGTATATGTGTGTATATTTTTAAATCTCCAGCCTAGTTCCCAGCTCACATACCATCCTGTAGTGCAGGGGCTACAATAGTTTAGCCAATGATAGACCCAAAGAAGAGATTTCCAGCCCCAGGAGCTTAACTGAAGGGAAAGAGGGTTTTGTATATCTTGGGTTGGGGTTAACACATACCCAGGTGGTTCTGATCCAGTATCCCAGGATGTGGTAGCTTGAATATAATTGGCCCCCATAAGCTCATAGGGAGGTGTGGCTTTGTTGGAGTAAGTGTGGCCTTGTTGGAGGAAGTGTGTCACTGTGGAGGTGGGGCTTTGAGGTTTCATACATGCTCAAGCTACACCTAGTACCTCAGATTATTTCCTGTTGCCTGTTCAAGATGTAAAACACTCAGCTACTCTCCAGAACCATGTCTGCCTGAACTCTGCCATGGCCCGCCATACTGATAATGGACTGAACCTCTGAACTGTAAGCCACCCAATTAAATGTTTTCCTTTATAAGAGCTGCTATAGTCATGGTGTCTCTTCACAGCAACAGAAACCCTAACTAAGACACAGGGTCAACATGAATCCCTGCAGGTACTCAGAAACTTGTGGCTGAGAACTGGTTGGAAGTAATCAGGGATCCAGCCAACTAGACCAAGCCTCCTACATACCCGTCTTCAGGCACTGATTCTCCTACCACAGTTACAGAGGAGAAAACAGACCCCAAGTCCCCAGGCCTGATAGAGACAGAGGACGAGGCTCTAGCATTATGCTCTCTCACAGGCCAACAGACTGGGATGATTGGTTTCACCTGTGACCATAGATGGGGCAAGAAGCACTGTATCTATGTTCAGTCATGTTTGCTGAGCTATGCATTTCTTAGACTTTTCCATAAGGTTTAATGTTTTGAACGCATTGTAAGTTTAGATTTTATGATAACTAAATTTTCCTTGTTACCTCAACTAGATCACAGAGTGCCCAGCCATTTGGCTACTCTGAAGATGTTTGTGTGACTATTTCTTTATGATGTTAATATATAAAAAATAGTCTGAATATGGCAGATTGTCCATCATGTGGGTGGGTCTCATTCAGGCCACAGAAGGCCTGAGTAGAGCAAAGGACTCAGTGAGGAACAGTCAATGTCTTTGCTTGTCTTTGAAGGAGGGCGTTGGTTTCTCTCTTAGCTGGATATTACAAGACTAATCCTCTAATCCTCGTAAAGCAATCTCTCTCTCTCTCCTCTTCTCTCTCGCTCATACCCCACTCCTCCCTCTTTTACATGTATCTCTTATTGATTCTACTTCTCTCAAGAGTACATCCTCAGACAAACTCCCACCTTCTAGATTTTTTTCACATGTATTGATAAGCTATCCACATAGCCCCTTTGTTAGCTCAATGAAAACAAATAAGGAAGAAGAAATTTGTAGAAAGAAAAAAGTCATGTGATTATTACTGGTTTGGTATGGGGTCTAATAACCATACCTAAATGAAAATAACAGTCCCATTCTCTACCCAAGACTTTGTTTTTATTCAAAATGGGATTTTTCCCTGTAAAAGTTGAGTGATATTAGAGTCTCTAGGCTTTCCCTCAATTTTAATACTAAACTTGTACTTATCAGATAATGGAACTCTGGTCTTCTATTGTGTTCCAGAATCCTTTGTGTCCCAGTAGGCTCTTTCTAAGCATCCTTTCATTCAGAGCCTCTTGTACTTGTCAGGGATGGGGGCCTCCATGTGATCAGTGGGGAACCAGCTCCTTTGCTGCACTGTAGTTCCAATCTGTAGGACCTTAGCACTCCATAGGGTGTCCTCAGCAGGCAAAGAGATGGAGTCCAAATAGGGCTGGCCCGAATCTCTCAGGAAACAGTGCAGCATGTGACCTGCCTAGCTCCTCCCTGATTGCCCTCTGCAGGTCTTCTCCAGTGGTGGGATTTAGAAAGCAGCATACTCACCCATCTAGGGCTCCAGTTTCCAAGGACACCTCAACGACTGCCTGAGCCCCTGAGCCCCTGAGCCCCGTGGTGTCAGAACCCCAAGGTGAGCCTTCAGCCTTAATCACAGTCCTCCTCGGTAGCACTTAGGAGGGAAGTTGATGAATTTAACAAGAAACACATGTTTTCATTTAGATTACAATTAGCAATTAGAGAGTTAAGTGTGCCCTGGATAGAATACATAATCATTGTGGAGTCTGCGGCGCAGCTTCTTTCCTCTTGCCATACTGCTTTTATGTTTTATGATTTTAGAGCAAATTCACACGGAAGCAAGGAGTGAAGCCCTAGCTGAATGAAGCTGCTAGGAGTCATTCTGCTTCTACGGAAAAACGTAACAGGTGGAAGAGAGAACGTTGAATGCAGCATGAGCAGTCTAAGTTGGTTCAGTTGTTGGGGAGGGTTGTGTGAGAAATTATAAACTTCCTAGCCGGGACAGCTTGCATTTCCTTACTTACGGCTTGCTGTAATTTCCCGAAAATCCACAAAAGGAATTGTCAGCCATCATCTCCCTTTAGGGCTTCTGAAATATTATATAGTGAAATTAATATTCCTTGATGTCTCTTAATGGAGTGGTTTTGGGTTTTGTTGTTTGTGTTTATTTGTTTTGGTAAGGGAAGAGGCAAGTAAAGGTGCCAACATGTACTATTTGAAGTTTGAGTCAGGCGCAATGCAGATGTTAGAGATTCTGGGTAATAGAACCTCAAAGGGGAAGTCCCCAGGGCGAATGGCCATAGTACACCCATCCATAAAAGGCTCCTTCAGCAAACAGATTGACAGTCATAGTGAAGCCATAACAAGAAAGCAGTTCCTAGTGAAAAAACACCTTCTCCCCTGTAGTGAAGTACAATTAGTCAAACAAAATCACCCCTGGACGGAACACAGGAAGGAACAGAGCCAAGACAAGTAACTTCATGTAACGTGGGGACCTGAATGCATAGCTCCTTGGCATCATCTAACCACAGCTCTTTCTCAATTTTAGCAAACCAGACACAGGTGAAGGGACACTGCTCCCCAGGTCATGTCAGGAATCTGAAACTTTTGGCAGTGCTTGGTGTGGCTGGCAAAGGGGCAGGCAGCCACCTCTCACTGCTGACGTGGGCTAGAATCACTTCAGGGTCTCCTTAAGGGTGGGGTTGGGGCTGCTGGGGATGGAGGAAGCACATGGCTTTGCTCTCCAGTCTGAGTTTTATTGTAGTTTGTCTTCCAGCCACATAGACCTTGTCGTTCGCGTCAGCCCAGATCGATTCCCTTTCCTTGTTTGCTAGAGTTCAGTAAATGTTTCTAGGTCAAAATTTAAGCATAAGGAGAATAAAATAAGTGTCCCAGCCTATCGTTGCAGGGGAAAAGAGGGTAGCTCAGGGGACACTACTGCTGGGTTCACGTACACAGCTCCAGCACAGGCTGAAACTTCTTGGGGATGCCAGCCAGGCAAGGTTCCTCCTCCTCGGGCCGTTATTCATCTCCTGCAATTGTTTGTCTTGAGCATCTGAGACAGGGAGTAAATTTTCCTTGACACTCTGACAGCCCTCGTGGCACATCTGCATAAAGATGGAATTTATTTTGTTCATTATGGCTGTCTCGGATTGCACAGGGCTTTATTTCACTCCCACAGACTAGTTCTGTTTTCATAAATTATCCAGCATACTCCTCCTAGCCTAAATGGCCGGCGGTCTTCGGAGGAGACTGGTAAATAACCTGTGCCTTGCCTCTTCTTCTTCACTCTGGTTATTTCTATGTCATAAAAGTTATGACATATCAGACAGAAGAAGGATCAAGAAGGCTTCTAATAAATACTTTTCAACAAGCCCCAGACAAATCTAATAACACAGCCATGGACGCTTCAAAGAATCCCCTAAATGCTCCTGTAGCCCCGAGAGCTCTAAAGCAGACATACCTGGCCCTGGAAACCAGTGCCTCTTTCGGCTCTGAGCATTTCATCTTGTGACAAGGTATGGGAACTTCATTTTGCTCACGTATAAACTGACTGGCTCTGCAACCATCTTTATGTTCTTCACAATGGCTTTTCCCTTTGATTTTTTTTTTTTACATAAGGGATATGAATCGAAGTAGTCTATAAGTGTGAAAACAAGCAAGGGCTGCAGTATCCTGTATAAAAGTGCAAGCCATGCAGGCGCTCCGCCATGTGTTCAACACCGGGCAAGGCTGTCCATACTGCTTTCTTCCACCTCTTGCTTTCATTTATCTCTTCCTTGGGATTTGGCACAAAACCCTGCTGTAGAACCCAGGTCGTATTTTCAAACAGGTGGCACACAGCTCAGGTGGCACTTGGGAGGGGTCCCCGGCATTGTCTTAAGGAAATACGGCTTCCTTCTGACAAAGGAAGGCTGATGAAGGGAGGAGAAGCCGAGCATCAGGAACTGGCAGACGCAGGGCTATGAGATCCGAGCCCAGCAGACTTTGTCTTTGGTTTACAGGAGAAGCCCTGGAAACAGAGGCAACATTAGGATCCCCTGAGGAGACAGTTGTCATGCGTCTGATAAGATCTGAGCAGGGCAAAGAATCATGTTCTGTGACAGCAACCAGAATTGTCAAATTCCTCATGTTACCCAAGACTTGTTCTACTGTGGCACATCAGAGACTGTTGGACAAAAGTTCCTATGGTCTTGGGGTTCCAGGGTGGGGTAGATATGGACTAAGAGGAAAGGGAAGAAATCTGTAGCCTTGCTCTTTCATCCTCAGGGACCACCATCCTTGTTCTCCATCTGTTGTGACGTAGCGTGCTTTACATCAGCTGGGCGATGTTTTAAGGCCCCAAAGAGCCTGGTTGAGGGTCCCTGGGCCATGAAGCATAAAGGGCAGCTCCCTCAGGGAACACTTAGCTGGAGCTATTTGGAGTCTGGTCTTCTCCTAGGCTCTTTTCTTAGCACCCTTGGCTGCCTTGGCCCCCACTTTTATTCCTATTCTCCTGCCTTTTCAGTGCACATGGTAATTGACTCTTCTCATGTAGCCTGCCAATGTCTGAGTACTGAGCAGGGAGATGGCTTAGTGTAAATCATTGTGTGAGGACCTGAGTTTGGACCCAGGACCCACTATCAACAGGGCAGTGCATGTGGGGCTTGGCAAATATTATTTTAAGGCCTGTTATTTTTGTTGTGTTGAATTTGTTTAATGCTGTGAAGCTGTGTTACTGCCTGTCTAAAAAGAGCCGAATGGCCAATAGTGAGAGAGAAATAGGTGAGGCAGGCAGGCAGAGAGAATGAATAGGAGGAGAGATCTGGGAGGGGGATCTGGGAACAGGAGAGGAAGGAGGAGGACTTCAGGGGCCAACCACCCAGCTACACAGCCAGGCACAGAGTAAGAGAAAAAGAAAAGGTATACAGAAATAGAGAAAGTTAAAGGCCTGGAGGCCAAAGATAGATGGGATAATTTAAGTTAAGAAAAGCTTGCAAGAAACAAGCCAAGCTAAGGCTGGGCATTCATAACTTAAGTATGAGCCTCCGTGCATGATTTATTTGCGAGAGGGTGGTGGGCCCCTTAAAAGAGCCAGAAGAGTAGGAGCAAAAACAGCCAACAATATATGTGTAATCCCAGCACTTCTACAGCGAGATGGGGGTGGAGACAGAATTCCTAGAAGCTCACAAACTAGCCAGCTTTGCGTCGAAGAGACCCTACCTCATACAAGGCGGAAGGCAAGATCGAACACCTGAAAATTTTTCTGACCTTGGCAAGAGAATGCCTGTCCTTGCATATACAAGAATACACACATGCATGTGAGTGCACATGCGTGTATGCACACACATGTGTGCACGAGGGGGGGGGGAGAGGGGAGAGGCAGACACACACAAGACAGAGACCGACAGATAGCCAGAGATATTGAAAAAGAAGTCTAGGACTCAGTCATTTTCAGCACAGGAAAATGTGCTAACTCTGTCAGAACTGAAGATCACAAAGATCCATAAAGATTTGCAAAGATGAGTAACTGGAGGAAGGGCAGGGGAGGGTGGTGTTTAGAAATGAGAGCAGAAAAATATTTATATTCTTTATTTCTTTCTGAAATTACAGAAGGAGAAACTAATAATAATAGTAAATTTCTCAAGCTCATCCCATTAAGCCCTAGATATATCAGATACTGAATTTGACACTTTCATATGTTTTCATTGAATTTTCATAACTTTGTGAAACAAATAACATTTCCCTATTATTACAAGGTCGGGTGCAGTTAGAAGTTGAATTTTTTTTTCTTACACAAAGTATATTGTGCCGGGAATTTCTGGTATATTTTCATTATATTTTTACAGCTCTCCAAGAGCTGTCAAATTATATCCACTTTCCAGGTAGGGAAACTGAGGCAGCTTTTTTTTTTTTTAGAATAATGTAAAAGGCATCTTGTTAAGGGCTCCTGAGTATTGGGTTTGGAGATCAAGGCCGTACCACTGGGAAGTCATCTGTAAGATACGGTCCTCTGGATCCTGCCTCCCTTTGTATGTTTTTCTGGAAGACTCTCTGAAGCGATAGTCCTGGTATCATCCAATGATAATCATATGGAAGAAAAGGAAGGAGAATAAAGCGGGGGAGGTCCATTTCACCGAAGCGCCAAAAGACAGTACTCATTATTTAGGTACAACTAGGTGACAACTGACTACTAAATGGGACAGTTTATGTTTAGCTCCCACTCTGCCTGATTTCTCTGTGTACCCTATGGTCTAGCAATCAATAATAATGCTACTCTTAAAAGGTGCTGTATAATTTCCTTTCTACATTACTGAACTGTGTTTATTGGGGGTCTACATGGATGTGCCATTGCTGTGGAATGGCATGGTAACTGCTGATTGATGAATGCATGCACTTGCCTGTGGCTGGGGCCTCGGAGTTCCTAGGTACAAAGCCAAAAGTTCTGAAATAATAAGTCTTAGGAATCCCTTGCCCAGTGTGCAGTCTGAGCCTTCTGTCCTTGCCCAGTCTGAAAGGCAGGCAGAACAGAGCCTCTCTCCCTTCTTCACTGTGCCCCCATCTCCCCAAGGCACTAGAACACTTTGTCTCCCTAAAACCACAGCCAGAACTTTTCCAGAAATGGCAGGAAAAAGTTTTCATGTTTCTCAGCTTCCCATCCCCAATCCCTTCTCAGATTAATACCAAGGCTTCACTTGTCCTGGAAGCTGATGTGTTGCAAGAATCCAACTTCAAGGAAAACCCATCCCCAGGCCCCTGAGTCCTACAGAGAGTTCTCTTTTCTCCAGCAAGCCCTGGGGGTGGGACTGTGATCTGAGGAGCAGCACAGGAGGTGGCTGGCCCCTTCCCTTTTCATGGCGTGTCTTTCTCTGGTGAGGGGCAGGACCCTAATGTGAGGGGTCCTTGGTCTCCTGGTGGGTGGGAAGTGAGGGGAGCTGACGTGGATGCTTGAAGCTGCGCACATCACAGGACCTGCTCCACAGGCTTGTCACCCGACACTGCTCACCTCTGACCAAAAGGTGGCCTGCTTCAAGGATGTGTCTTTATGGAACTACACCTTTCCTCTGCCTTTTGCCTACTCCTTAGTCATAGTATAAATTTCTTAAGGGAGGGATCAGAAGCGTCAGCTGTTTTTAAGAAGAGCAATCAAGCCCCGAGCCTAAGACATGACCAAGTAGCTAGCTGTACAGTGTATTCTACACTCGCAGGTCCCACAGCTGCAGATTTAACTGGCATCAAAAGTATTGGGGATGGAAAGACTCTCTTCTAAACATGAACAGATTAATTTTTTGCTTGTCATTATTCCTTAACAGAGAGTATAATAACTATTTATATTTTATTTACACTGTATTAGGTATTGTAAGTAACCTAGAGACAATTGTAAAACATGCAAGCAGGGCCAAAGAGATGGCTCAGCAGTTAAGAGCTTATACTGCTCCTACAGAGGACCCGAGTTCAGTTCCTAGTGTAGTCATCTAATGACCTTTTCTATCCCCTATAGTCAGGCGCATGCACACACGCACACACATACACACACACACACACACAAATTCAACACAAGCATCTTTAAAACACACTGAATGATGTAGGTAAGTTCTATGCAAATATTGTGCCATTTATGGATTGAGGTATCCTCTGGGGTCTTGAAACCAAACCACCAGAGATCCTGAGGGAGTCAGCACCTCTTTATCATTATAAGTAAACATTTGCTTAAATGTCTCTGTTCAGCCCTGGGAAGACAGAAATTTTTCTCCCAAACAAATGTTGCCAACTTTGCTTCCCAAGGCCCATCATTATAAGTGAATCAGGAAAAGCAGGATGTTTTCCACTTATGTGCACCTCAGACATACCTAGGAGCTTGACATTCTTTTCTGGTTAAACCAGCCACATTGCTTGTGACTTCTTAGCCAACCCAAAAGTTAACCTTTTACTGTGGTAACCGGTCTTAAAGATGGCCACCAACAACCCTTGCCTTCCGGTATTTGTGTCCTTGTTCTTTTTATATTCGGGGCATGTCTGATTACTGTATATGACAGAAGTAATGGTAAGGGACTCTGGGGCCGAGACACTTGGAGCCTTCTGCTTTCTCCTTGCTTTGGGGGAATCACCTTCCCTGGAGGAAGCCAGCTGTCAGGGCACAAAGACATTTAACAGCCCAAGAAATGGAAGCTCCTTGCCAACGGTTAGCCGTGGCTTGGAAACAAGTGCATCTTTTTCAAGGTAGAGCTTCCAGTGCTGTAACACCTCCAGAGAGAATGATTGTGACTATTGAATTTCTTACTCACAGAAACCACGTGAGGTAATAAATATGCATAGCTGTTTCCATCCACGGAATACTAGGGTGATTTGTTATACGGCACTAGGCGACTGCTACACCCTCTGAGCTGTTTTCACCTCATGTCCCTCTTCTTTCCATGATATCTGGCTTATGTGATCTTGGTGATAAAGGAGAAGAGTCTCAGGTCTGTTTGGCACCCTTGGGATACTTTAGTTTCTTTAGTAATTCAGACGGGTGGGTATGGTTAGATTGACTTCTGGGATAGTTTCTCCTGATGACGACTTTGTTAGTGACTTCTATGGTTCATTCTCTTAGCAGAGAACCTGAAAAAGGAGAAAAATCCTATGCTCAGGGTTCAGTCTCTTGAGAAAACGCATGGGCTTCTTGAAGGTGAATATTGATGGGCTCTTCTGAGGCAATGGCCTAAAGGAAGAAGAGGCAACAGGTGATCTTATTCCCTCAGCTGCAAAAGATCAGTGAGCGTCTGAGGATCTCACTGATCCTGAGAAGAGAAGCAATCAGCAAGAAAAGGTTCAAGAATTCTGTGATCTCCCCATACTTCGTGTGTATTTCAATACCCAGCATACTCAAGAATGGAGTAGACATGCACATGCTTGCAAAACCAAAATGCAGCTGGGAGGTAAAATTTTAGGTCCCTAAAGCCTTGATAACATCCCTCTATCATCTGTGGAGTCGGCCCCCAGCTCAGGACTAAGCTGGATTCACAGGCAGCCTTGTGAGGATAGTGGGAGGTACATTTCTATGCCTGGGTTTTCTGAAAATGGACACGAAGGTCACCTAGGACATGGGGGTGGAGAAGCCTTTACCATGGTCTCATTCTAGGCCTCAGATCCTTTCTGACTCTTAAAATGTCATCAGGAAAGGATGGTTAAGAGGGCAAAATTAACAATAGCAAGGCTGTCTGCTAGCTGAGTATGGCCTTAAGGAAGAAAATGTCTGCCTCCAATAATAGCTCCATGGAACGTTCTCCAACTTACCTGGGATGGTTAGAATAATGAGACTGATAGAAGCTTCTGGAATCCTGCGGTCTGGATTTGGGTTTAGATCTATCATTGACTTAGTTATGTCTCCATGTGAATTACTTAACCTCTCTATGCCTGTTTGGTCTTCTATAAAAGGATTTTAACCAACATACATTGTGGTCCAACGAAATGGCTCAGCAGGTAAAGGTGCTTGCTCTGCAAACTTGATGACCTGAGCTGTTTAATCCTTGGATCCACGGCAGAAAGAGAGAACTGATCACCAGAAGTTGCCTTTTGACTTCTACATGCATGACCCTACTCAAGCGCACACACACACACACACACACACACACACACGCACACACACGCACACACACACACACACTTTGGTACTCATAGAAAGGAGCAAATGAGGTGCTTCAGTTAAGTTGGAGGAGTTCTTGGCACAGAGCCAGTGACTACTGTCGTAATTAATGGGATATTCTGACTTAAGGCATTTAGAATTGGTGATAGGACAAGAGACAGCCATGAGTAGTAGTCAATTATAGGAGCCCCACTCCTAAGCAAAGAATTAGAGACAATAAAAAGATGCTGGAATTGGCAGAAGTTGTCTTCCACTGGGCATGAGCCCCCTAACTGGTTATCCAATACCACGTGTTCAGTCCTGAAATCATATATATGCAATCAACATTAAAAGACTCAGCCAGTTGTGTACGTACATACATGTTAAACAAAGAGAAAGAGGCCAGGGATTTGAGAGGGAGGGGGAATGGGAGGAGCTGGAAAAAGGAAAGGGAGTGGAGGGAAATGATGTCATTATATTTTAATTTTTAAGAATGTGGGAGCCCTCGCATTTGCGAGGGTTCTGAGTCTGGTGCTGGGAACTTGAGCATTTCTGTTAAACTTTCTGTGCTCTCAGAATTTTCATGGGCAAAATGCAGATGTTAACGAGGGCACAATGATGTCTCTTGCAGAAGCAGTTACACAGAGTGAGGTAGGCAATGTGTGCATGTGATACATGCTTGGCAGAAAGCCTACTGGTGAGTAAGAACTTGGAAACAGCTGACTGCTATCATTCCTACCATCACGGGTGTGTGGCTTCTCCTCCACTTTCAAAAGAAAAGCCTGCAGTAGCCTTCACGGAGGACTGAACGGGGACTAGGCCCCATTGGCTCCTGCTTCGAAAAATCAGAGAGAACCGTGGGCTCTCAAGGTGTCAGTTCAGGTAACTAATATTTATAGTCCACACACAGGGCTTCCAGGACTGGTCCCTGCTATAAACACCTAACAGCACTGTGCTGTGAGTTCTCAGGTAATGAGGGTTCAGGTGTTACCGGCAACTGGGAAGTCAGTCAGCCCTGCCTGGTTTGTTAAGCCAAAGCACAGCCTGTGCTAGATGCACAGGGGTGAGTGGGAAACATGATTGGTCTCAAGGGAGACCTGCCTTAGACATTTGGAACTTCCTAGTATGATTCCAAGTGACATCACGATGACACATGAAGTCAAGCTGATTTTCAAACCTGTTTCTGCTGCCCCTGGCCCTCCTGTCACACACCTGTGTTGTCAATGGTAGATGAAGTCCCTTCCGTGGCTCTTCCGACAGTCACTGCAGCACAGCTGTGGAGATTACATCTGGGGGGCAAGTGAGCTGGAAAGATTCGTTGCAGACACAGATGCTGAAGGGACCAGACAACGAGGACCACATGAGAGACATGTCGGGTAGAAGGAGGGAGGGCTGCGGGAAGGAGAGCGAGAGTGCACCCATGAGTGACTTCCAGGGGACTTGCTGAGGTCAAAGAGTAATACACAACCAGAAGGCAGAAGGTATGAATGAGTTTTTCTGTAGGCTGAAATGTCACTAGGTCCCAGTCATGTGGTGGGGGGCGGGAGAAGGACTTGAGTTAGGGCCTAGCCTTATCACACTGGTGCATACCTGGTGTCTGGATAGGTGCTCAAAGACTGCTGGAAGTGTCAGGAAAATGCGACATTTGAAAACCTGACAATACCATGTGTCAGCATGGCTAGCCTGCCATGTAACAGGGAACTGAGGCTAACAGTGGTCATGCCCTCAGCCTCCTGCATCTTCCCTTAGTGTTTTCTGACTTCTGATCTCCCTCTCAGGAGGCCTCAGTGTGGGCCCAGTCTGACCCGAGTGAGCTAAGGAATGCATTTGTATAGGGCATCACCTCTGAGAAGAGGGGGGCTTTGAAAGTAAGAACTTTGCATCTGCTTCCTGCAGGGTCCTCCTCTACTCCATCTTCCTGATGCACCTGCACCTGCCTGCCTTTCAACACACCCCTTTTTCTGGAATACTGCAGGGAAGGAGGGAAACGGCTAGAGAGGAGAAAGGATGCTTCCCCCGGTCCAGTGAAGCCAGGTTCTTTGTAGAGCTACTGATGCTGAGGGCTGGAGGGCGAACTCTCTGCAGCCAGACCAAGTGATTGGAGGAGGATAATTGGGCTAGAGAGGTGGGGAAGGAAGGAATGGGTGCAGAAGTCCTCTTTCTGAGGCAGAGTGGAAGCTGAAGGACTCTTGTAGATAGTATCCCTGACTTTCCACATCTGGTAGCTTTCCCTTGAAGTCAGGTAGAACCTGAGCTCACCACGAACACTCCTTGGGTTCCTGCGCATCTCTCCGTGTCTAGCCACCTATTTATTTATTTGTGCACACCCTCCCTCCCCCCAGCACCCTGTTTCTGGAACTTGTTTGGTTCGGCGTTTCAGTGGCTTGGTTAAGTATCTTGTAAGAAAATCATTTCTAATAAAGCTGGTGTGCTCGGGTTTATCGTTTCTAAGTGCGGGTCAGGATTTAGTTCGCTGTGTTAAACTCTCCGCGCTGCGTGTGATTTGTCAAGCTTTGTCAGGAACAAAAAGTTCCGGGATGTGCAAAGCAGGACTGCTTGGTTTCCATGGAGATACTGCTAGTTGGGCTATGGAAATCCTGAAAAGGCCAGAGGATGAGTGACAATACAAGGATTTAGCGGCTGATCTGAAGAGCCAGGCTGAATTAATGAGATTTTTCATAGAGCGTTATTAGCAAGGCTCGCACCGTATGGCTCTTAGGCCCTCGTTTTCCCAGCTGCAATCTTGGAAAACAGACATGGAAAGATTTAATTGCTGATAAAAAAAAAAAACTAAACTAAACAAAAAGACCACCACCACCCCCAAAACAAAACAAAACAAAAATAAATGAAAAACCCTGTAAGGTTATTTTAACCTATAACATTTTAAGAGTGCAATTAAAAAAAAAAAGTGTTCCTTCCCTCCAGCATTCGTTGCTGTTATTGCTGCATTTGAGGTAGTGGTTGCCCTTCATCTGCATGGAGATGGGACGTTCAGCAGTACTTATTATATTACGCAGTTAATTCCCACATACTGTGAACACATTAACTGTTCAAAGTAGGTTATCTGGCATCCCGTTTAGAGCCAAGGGAGAAATACCACGTCACCGGCTTTATCTCTCCTGGGGCAAGATTAATTATTTATTATAGACTACTGATGTAAACTGTTATCTCTGGCAGGTCATGGTTTGTACATGTGTCTATTCAGTGCTCTGGGATATGGGAATCTGGGGTCTGGATTTCTGAAGACTAGCAGTCTGTGTGCTGTGGGAGTGTGATGCCGTATGCTGCTCCTAATGCTGGTTGACACTAAGGCTAGGGTGTTAGAAAAGTCTGTCCCCCACTATGGCCAGGCAGTAATTGCCTCTCAAGTTTAAGAGCTGTTTGGGGATCCTTGAAAGGATTGGTGCTATAGCCCCGAATCCCAGCTCCTGTTGCTGTTGTTGTTGTTATTATTATTTAAGCAATTCTGAACTGGTCGGGGGGCTTAGAAACATGGGTGTGATCAGCAAGCTCAGTTTTTAATTAATAGGTTCCACAGGTAAATTCTTCATAAAATGTCAGAACCTGTCACCTCCAGAAATGATGCAGTGGTACACGGTGCAGGCAAGGCAACCCCCTGCATGTTGCTCTTTCTTGCCGCTCCACAGAAGGGCACATGTCCATCTGTTGTTGGAAGGTGGAAGACCATAATGTCACTGCTGAACAATCCACAAGAGAAGCGCGTGCTGTGGGCATTCCCTGGATTCCTGTACAGTAGGCTAATCCACTTAATCTCACTGCTAGATTCCCCAGGCGGGAATTTCACAGTCTCTTTTGATATAGTGGTTTGTAAACTCTACAATTAAGTTCCTTTGCCTGCCTGTTTCTGTCTCTCTATTCCTTAAATGATTTCCTGAGGAAGAAATCAGGGAAGTTGGAACAGAGATCAGCATGCCGTCATCTTTTTCCCACCTTTTGTTTTCTTCTCCATTATTATTTTTTAAATTTGTTGCTTTCATCTCTTTTGCCTTCTATATTATATTAATTTATTTAATTATTGAATATGCCCCCTCTGCTTTGCCAGTCTAGCATCTGAACTGATCCCAAATTTATCTCTGTCTCAGATTATATATTTCCAGTCCCATTTAGTATCTAAGAATCCACTGTTCTGCCTGCCATCACAGGAGTCTGGGAAGAACAAAGACAAAGGAGTCAGATTGTCTTGGCCTTGAGACCTGGTCCTGGCATTTGTAGGCTGTGTGAGGGAGTCTCTTAGCCTGTCTGATATGATGTCCTCATCAGGAAGTAAAGTTAAATGTGTTGCATATAGAAAGTGCCTACATGCCTGCACACAGTAGACACTTGACAAATTATGGCAATGATAGTTACCGCTCATATTAGAGTGCCTATTTGCCCAGCTGTGATTTGTTTGGGAGCATTTTATTGGTGCCCTTTTTGACATGTGTTTTTGTGGCATCTCTGCTTAGACTGGGCTCTTGAAGTTAAGAGCCCAGGTTTTCCATTTATTTTGAAATTGCCCGTTGTATTTAGCTTCTGCTGTGGTCTGCCTGATTCCCTGCCTCTTAAAAATGCATGTTGTCACGATCAATATGCCTAAACTCGTTCACATGTATAAATACATGCCACACTCTCTCATCAGTGCTGCCATGGCAGGCACGTAAGGTGCTCTGGTTCTTAGGAGTAGGGAAAAATAAGTTATTGCGATTGTTTTCTTTGGTGTCTATGGGGTGTGTGTGTGTGTGTGTGTGTGTGTGTGTGTGTGTGCATACATGTTTGCATGTCTGTGTGAGTGAGCATGTGGGCATGCTATGTGGAGGCCAGAGTCTGATATCAGCAGCTCTCCACCTTATTTTCGGAGACAGGATCTCATGGAACCTTGTCTAGATCTCATTGGCACTTATCTGTTCATCTAGACGAGCTAGCCAGCCGCCTCCACGGTCCCTGTCCCCACCATCCCAGTGCTGGATGATAGGCACATGTCACCACACGGCTTCCTACGTGGGTGCTGGAGAGCCAGCTCAACTCCTCATGCTCCACAGCACATGCTTTGCTGACTCAGTCACCTCTCCAGCACCAGGGTTTTTTATGCTTTGGAATTATTTTTAAAGTATATGCCTGTACACATGAGTACAGGTGACTATAGGGCTGAAGGAGGGGCTTAGGTCCCTAGAACTGAATTACAGGCAGTTGTGAGCTGATCCACATGAGCAGGTGCAGGGAACGGAACTCGAGTCCTCTGCGAGAGTACAATGTGCTCTTAAACACCGAACCATCCCTCCAGTTCACCCCTTCATTTACAGCTTTTAAGTCTAATTATCTGTGGCTCTGAGCTCCCACCATTCACTTGGAGAAAGGACCACGGCCAATCAGTACAGCTCTCTGTGAGATAGGCAGAGAAGAGGCTAAGCTCCATTGGCCTATGACTGCCTGTTCTAGTTAGCTACATAACCAAAAGGGACCCCAGGCTCCTCCTTAGTAAAATGAAGATGCTAGTGTCTTTCCTGTATAAGGTTTCTGTAGAAGATTAAATGACATTATGTAAGTTCAAGGGAAATGCCTCCCTCATACCAAGCGTTCAGAGAGTGTCTTTTCAGTCATAACTTTGACTGGTTTTGCTTTGAATTGAGAGTGTGGCACTAGCAAGATGAGGGAATTGCATTATCTGTCACCATCTCTGATTAATATGTACTTCTATTCTTTGATGCTTCATCTAAGGCTTTCCTCTACCAATAGGTATCGGGTGCCTGCGAGTACTATGGGCATGTTTACAGTGGTCACCTAAACTAGAACCCAGTCCTGGTAGACCCTTTGGAGCTGTGACCAAGAATAAAGTCCTCAGAAATCCACAGGTCATCCCTGACAGAGGAATAGCTAGCATTCCATGGTGAAATATAGACCATGTCTTTTCTAATCATTTGCCTGCCTGGTACCACTGTGTCCTCCTAGGTAATCTAAGTCTATACCTTAAAAAAGGGTCTGTTGTTGATCGCCATTAGCAAAAGATGCTTCCTCACAAAAGGGAAAAACTCCCTAGTGGAATTGCTATCTTAAAGTTAGGACAAGGTTTGAGTGTGGAATCGGGGCAAAGGACAAGTATTCTTGTCCCTTTATGCTGTGAAGGCTAAGGCTAAAGCCTGGACCCAGCAGTGCCCAAGGGGCTGTTCAGAAGGACTCATGCCATTGGCCATGTTGAGGCACCGTGCACTCTGACATAGAATCTCATCGGGCCTGTGTGTCAGGACTGAATTTCTAGACCAAAGTCAGCCTTCTACTGAGTCCAGTTAGATGAAATGATAGAAGCCACACGGGTTTGGTGGAGCCACTGTTTGAGGGAATTCCAGAGCAAGAGAGAGAGGAAGGCGAAAGGGCTGGAGTAGGGAAAATACACAGTAGTCTCCTCCCTTTCCTGTGGTTTTTGTAGCCTATGTTCAATTGTGCCCTGAGCATATTAAATATTTTACCCAGAAACAAATGTTTCCCAACTTTTAAATAACATTTATAATAATGTATTGCTATAACTTTTGTTATTAGTACTATCCTTATTATGAATAATTCATAAGTTAAAGTTTATCCTGGTTGTATATATACATAAGAAAGCCAGCTTTCCTTGGCTTCTGGTGCCTGAGGCATGTTTTGGAATGTGTCCTGCATGAATAAGGGAGGGTTCCCATACCAACAGATACTTCTGTTTGTCTGCAAGGACTCTGTAGCTTCTCCATCTTTGCCACTCGATCCAATCATGTCTTCATCCTTAAATTGTTGTCCTCTAGTACTCTGTTTGTCCTTCCTTTGAATTCTTCATGCCCCACAAGCTTGTAACAATGTGTTTCACAAACTGGAGTGGTGAACCCATGAACTCTATGTCCTTCCAAAATGAGCTCAAGAGTCCACTGCCTCACTCCAAACCCTTGGTCCAATGATAGATTTAGGGAAAAAAAAAAAAGAGCCAGCCCCTACTGCTTATCACGTAAACAAGAGGTGTATGTCGAAAAATGTTGTCTAATTTTGAATCAGGTGTTAATCCCAAATTTCTATTCTAAAGCTTTCTAACTGAGTAAGTCATCCAACATCTGTAAGATTCACCTCACCTCTACAAAAGACAACACGAAAATGTGAAGGGGCTGGCTCCCTCTCAAACTTTGGTCTTTCTCTCTATGCTATTCTTACTTTCTTATAATTTAATTTTTTACACCACAATTTTGCTTCCTCCTTTCTTTTTGTTCTCTGCTAGACAAAGAAGTAAACAGAAGCCCAATCTTCAGATAAACTAATCAGCACTAATGGATGTTAATGATGATTTAAAGGGTTTTCCTCTCAAAGGGAGGTGAATTTTAATAAGCCAATTCAATTTCTTAGTCCACGAATGATCAGGTGTCTAGTGCCTATCACACACTGTAATTCCTGAGTTTAACCCTTTAACCTAGAGTTTCTCAAAATACGCAGCCAGAAGAAATTCTGGAGTCAAATACAAATTTAAACTGTGTCACGACAAGTTCTGTCTATGCTCGATACAGAAGATGAGGACCCAGATTAACCCTCATTTTTGTAGGAACAGCAACATAAACAAGTCATATAAAACAGCTATGTTCATGCCTGCTCGCTGGGTGACACGACACAACAGTCCTTGAGAAGTGTCAAAGGAGAGTCTGATGAGCTCTCCGGTTTTCTGCCTAGAGAAAACTTCCAGGCTGTGGACATCTGCAGAGATCCCCCTAAGTACACAAAAGGATACAGATCAATGTGTGAATTTGAGAAAACTACCTGAGAAGGGCAGAGGGGAATAGCAGCTTAAGTCATGAAGGAACACATTCTCCTCCAGGGTCCGGCCAAATAGTATTGTCCTCATCAAGAAAACTTCTCTTTGCAACAGATGGAGATCATTACAAAAAAACCCAACACAGCAAAATGTAGTGGTGTGATCCCCAGTCTCAATACATGCCTCTACACCTCAACTCCTGCATCCCAGGCTCGAGGAACATTGCTGAAGATGGGGCAGAAAGATTGTAAGAGCCAGCCAGCTGGTGGTGGCGCATGCCTTTAATCCCAGCACTCGGGAGGCAGAGGCAGG
>JAQHUG010000130.1:3060629-3157341 GCA_028555095.1 Dicrostonyx torquatus
AGTTCACTGTGAGACTGTGTCTCCTAGGAATGTCAGAAGCTACATTCAAAAAGTGCCAGCAGCATGACTGCCTAAACACGTTGTTGTTGAACAAGAACAATAGCAAGAGACATGCTAACGTGGATGAGAGAAAACCTCAGCTCTACTCAAAGGACTCCAGGCAGCTAAGGAATGCTGAGAGTGAAAGAGACAATCTTCCCCAGGGAAGAAAGAGCCACTGCTTGGTTATCTTGTACTAAATGGTCAGCCCTGAAAACATACATACAGATAGCATTATAAAGACTGATGAGGCAATATTTATGTATTTAGAAATATGAATACACATTTACACAATGCATATTTGTAGGTAACATACACCTATGTTATATATGCTGCTAACAACAATTCATTTAAAAAGAGGCCATAAATTTAAAAGAGACCAATGAAGTGTATGTGGGAGGTTTTGGAGGGAGGAAAGAGCAGGGGTAATGATGTAATTGTATTATAATCTCAAAGAAATAAGGGAAATAATTATAATTGCAAACATTGGAATGTGAAAATGGAATCTACATATTAGAGTATGAGCCTTGGTTAATATGCTTAAAAAGAAATCCATGTGGTTACATACATCTAAACTGAATTTTGGTACTTGTTCTTAGTGAATAAATAAAAAGGATTATAGTGAAAAAATAAAAAAATAGTGGCTACTATGTTTTTAATATGAAATATTCCCTTCAGGTTTGTGGGTTAAGCATTTGTTTCCCAGCCGGTGGGAAGAGCTTTTCCACATGAAACTTCACAGCAGTGAAGAGATCAGGGCAACTCCTTGAGGTTCATCTTAGCCCCTGTTTCTGGTCGTTCTTTATCTGTCTCCTGGTGCACTGTGATGCAGACAGCAACACACTCACACTTCAATGAAGGGAGCTATTCTGCCAGCCTTCCCTACTCTGAGGAAGGAACTAAAACCCTCTGAAACCATGAGACAAAATAAGTTCCTCCTATCTTAAATTACTTTGGTCAGAGGTTTTGGTCACAATAACAGGAAGGTAACAGGGGCCACACCTCTGACAAGTTGATGACATACCTATTCTGAGAAATGTATCGTTGGGTGATTTCATATGTGGACATCATAGAGTGTATCATCATATATGTGGCTCAAAATTGACAAAATATCGTTATATAACATGTTACATATGAATATTGGTGCTCATAAATTCAATCTAGTTATCTTATTTAGGGCAGGATACATGTATTAAATGTTTGAGGAATAGCTTACTAAAATTGACTGAGTGCTGAACAAGTCTCAATGTATTTCCAAGGTTATAAATATTATCAGAGAGAGCATATTCTTTGGCCACAATAAAAAATAGTTAACAAAATCATAACTAGAAAACTTGAAATGTTTAAAAATCATCAATGAACATATATGTGACTAAAGGTCAGAAAATCATATGGAAATTTAAGAATATTTTGAACCAAAGAAAATTGAAAATATCATATATACAGAGAATGGAGATACATACATATACACACACACACACACACACACACACACACACACACACACACACACACACACATAGTTGGAGGAAAAGGGTCCCATAAGTGGGCAAAAGAGTCAGTGACTGCCTCCATTCTTCCGTTAGGAAACCCACAAGAACACCAAGCTACTAAGCTATAACATATATGCAGGGGACCTAGGTCAGACCCCTACAGGCTCCTTGAGTTCCGATCAATTGATTCTGTGGGCTGTGTTCTCTTGGTGTCCCTGACCCCTCTAGTTCCACCGTTCCTTCCTTCCCCTCCTCCACAAAACTTCCAAAGCTTTGCCTAGTTTTCTCTATGGGACTTTGCATCTTCTCCAGTCAGATGGTGGATGAAGTCTCCCTGGTCTCTTTGATGAGGACTCTGTCAGGCTCTAGACCCGGAACACTCTGCAGGCAGGCTAAACTATCAGCCAAATGTTTTATGGCTGGGTTGGTGTCCCAGTCCCTCCACTTGAGACCTTGCTGGGTTATAGAAGATGGCTGGTGCAGACCCCTCTGTGTCCCCATTGCTAGGAGTCTTTGCTAGATTTCATAAAGCTTTCCTCCTTGTCCCTGAAGTATCCCCAATTCCAGTCGTTTCTCCCAGTTTTTTCTTCCACTTCACCTCCCAGTTGATCCCTCCTGTTCCCAACTCCATCCACCCACAGTCCACCTATGAAATTTATTCTATGTATCCTTCCCAGGGAGATCCTTGCATCCACCCTTAAGCATATATATATATATATATGTATGTATGTATATGTATATGTATGTATTATATATTAAGCATGTATATATATATACATACACACGTGTGTATGTATGTGTGTGTGTGTATCATATTTGTCTTTCTTGGTCTGGGTTACCTCACTCAGAATGGATTTTTTTCAAGTTCCAGCCATTTGCCTGCAAATTTCAAGATGTCATTGTTTTTCACAGCTGAGTGATACTCCATTGTGTAAATGTACCACCTTTTCTCTGTCCATTCTTCAGTTGAAAGACATGTAGGTTGTTTCTAGTTTCTGGCTACTGCAAATAAAGCTGCTATGAACATAATTGAGCAAGTGTCCTGGTGGTAGATGGAGCATCCTTTCGGTGTGTGCCCAGGAGTGGTATAGTTGGGTATTGAGGTAGATTGATTCCCAATTTTCTGAGAAATTTCCATATTGATTCCCAAAGTGGCTGTACAAGTTTGCACTCCCACCATCAGTGAAGGAGTGTTCCCTTGCTCCACATTCTCTCCAGCATGAGCTGGCATCTGACAAGTGTAAGATGAAATCTCAAAGTAGTTTTGATTTGCATTTCCCTGTTGGCTAAGGATGCTGAATGTTTTAAAGTGTTTTTTGGCCTTTGAGTTTCTTCTGTTGAGAATTCTCTGCTTAGAGCTGTACCTCATTTTTAAATTAGGTTATTTAATTTGTTAACATCTAGTTTCTTAAGTTCTTTATATAGTTTGGATATTAGCCCTCTATCAAATTTGGGGCTGATGAAAATCTTTTCCCATCCTGTGGGCTGCCTTTTTGTCCTATTGTCTGTGTCCTTTGTTTTACAGAAGCTTTTCAGTTTCATGAGGTCCCATTTATTAATTGTTGGTTTTAGTGTCTGTGCTATTGGTGTTCTGTTCAGGAAGTTGTCTTCTGAGCCAATGTGTTCAAGGCTTTTCCGCATTTTTTTTTCTATCAGGTTCAGTGTATCTGGTTTTATGTTGATGTCTTTAATCCACTTGGACTTGAGTTTTGTGAAGGGTGATAGATATGGATCTATTGGCATTCTTCTTCAAACAGCCATCCAGTTTATATGTTTTAAACATAAACATACATGTTTCATTGATTGCAAACATGCATACATGTTGCATTGGTTGCAAACATACATAGTTATATGTTTCTATATGCAACTATGCAGTTTGTATGCTTCAAATGCAAACACATAAACACTGTAAAATGTTCCAACAGACATATAAAAGGGGCTTGTGCTGACAAACTTGAAAATTTAGAAGTAGAAAATTTCTTGAGAAGTATAACTTAAAAATAAATACCAAGAGAAGTAGTGAAGCATGAATAATATATGTCTGTTCTAAAACTTTGAAATAAAAATCCTAACTTTGAAGGTAAGTCCAGGTCTAGAAAACTTCCACCTGAAAGGAATAACAAGTCCTCCAGTGAAAGACATGAGAGAGGATTTTCTGTCATCTCATTTTACGAGGTTACTGTAACTTTGATATTAAAGTTGAGAATGATACTATAAGAAAAATGAAATGCCCGCAGGGCTTGCTCAGTGATGAATTACTTGCTTGGCATGCATAAGGCCATAGACTTGATCTTTGGTTGGAAGTGAGGAGGTGAGTGAAATGCATAATTCCTCTTATAAAAATAGCGTGGCATCAAGCAGCTTTACCTCTTGAGCCATTTTGCTGGTCCTAGAAATGATTTTTTTACAGACCTCTATACTTTTTAGAGCTCTACTAAATGAAACTAATAAATATCTAATTAAATGAGGGACATACCATGTTCATTGACTCAACCACACAATGTTGGTAAAGACATGCTTTGCCCTCCTAAACGTCTATGTGTAAAAAAATTTAAATCTGATTATAATGTTGATATGAAAATGCAAAAATACAGCCAAGATAATCTTTATTTTTAAAAAGTGAAAATAAAATATCAGATACTAGTATTTTAAAGTTATAATTAAGAAGGTTGATATTAGTGACAGATAAACCACTGGAACAGAATAACAACTTAAATATGTAAGTCATGTTACACTCTAAGGAAGCTGGTGCTGCAGAGAAGGCAATTATGGTACTCTGACAGGATGGTGGCAGTCTGCATGGTTACCTGAGTCCTGAGTCCTTGAGTATGTTCCCTCTGCAGAAGGTCATTCAATACAATGTTCCAAAGCTAATTTGCTTATGGAATTAATTTTTATGATTGACAAATGACTAAATATGACCTCAACTACCAATTCTACTTTCTTCTGCTTATATCATGACTCTAATCTGAGACAGTAGCTGAATTTTAAACTTAACTATTTTCACTCTGCTTCAGCCACCCTAATTCATCTCCCTCAGCTCCAGAGTAGGCAAGTCCTTGCCTTGATATTGGTCCCTAGCATTCTCATTATTTGAGACTGTCAATCAACACATAAAAATAAAGTACAACGTGAAGACAAGCATAGGGACATCTTTCTTCTTGGATAACTCTGTGATAGGAAAGAGCTGGTATCCTCAACACAGACTTTTTCACTGAAGGTACAAGGACAGTGGGTAGCAGGATTTGTGGATTGTCGTAGGAATCTGTTCCATGTTGTCATTGTTGGGTAGATTCTATGCTTTGGGCATTATACTGAATACTTGAAGTGTGGTAACTTATTTGACACATGCCTTTTACAAAACTTACTAATACATGACAACGGTGTGAGATGAGAGTGTTATTTCTCCTGGGTTACTGCGGGGAAATGGACGCATATGCAGAGAAGGAGCCTGCCAAACGTCCCACAGCTACCAAGTGCTGAAGAGCATGTGGTGGGCAGGGTGTTTCTGGAGTCTTGCTCCTCCAAACTATGCAACACGCAAGTGCTAGGTTTAACAATGTGTGCAGTCTCCCCAGTTTCTTCAGGTTTTCAAAGACATGGAGGAAGACCCCAAGCCTAAAGACATTTCCCTACAGGCTCCTTCTCTGTTAGAGGCAGCAGAAGGCAGGGCTGGAACGACACACCTCATGCCTCACAGTGAGGACTTGACCCTTCCGTATTTCTTGCCTCATCAGAGGGCTGGCTGCTCCCTGGCCCAGCTGTAGGTTTCCTTTGGGTAAAGAAGCAAAAGCATCACAGAGAAATGTGAACACTGATAAAGTTAGGGGATAACAATGCCCTTTTTTGTTTCGTAATGAAAATGTTTTTCCTTTTTTTGGCTTTTTTCTTTTTTGGATTCATCTTTATCTAGAACCTTCATTTTCTGAGCTCTCAGAGGTAAATTTAATAAAGATTGATATCAATGACAAATTCTGTCAACTCATAACTGTGGAAAATGGGCCAAGGAAAATAAATAAGACAAGGAATGATGGAGCATATAAATAATGATGTGGATGCTGAGAGCAGAGAAGTTGATGAAGCTGGACAGAAAATAAACAGCGTTTAGTGATGGCAGGTCCCCTCACCCTCGAGGACCGTAGAATGGTCCTACATTGGTTTTAATTCGTCGACATCGCTCAGGGTGGAAGTGTCTCCACAGGCAAAGCTGCAGCTGCTTAGATCCCAAAAGCCGTTCTGAAAGAAGCATGTGTCATTTTCTTCAGTAACAAAAAAATAGCATATGTAGAAAATATTGCATACATATAGAAAATCAGAGTCATGAGAAAGTGTGGGATTTCCTCACCCAGGGTGCTGGTTGTGAGTCGAGAACCCTTTTCCATTCTGACACACACTGCCCTAATTCCTAAGACGCTAATATTCCAGTTTCTGGGTCTGGAATCAGATTGAATCTGTAAGCACATGCAATACTTAACCCTCAGTGTCTACAGGCGGTTGGTTCCAGAACTCCCGTACAGAAACCAACATCTATGGATGCTCAAGTCCCTTATATAAAACAGCATAGCATGTGAATAGAACCTACGCATTTACTAGTAGACTTCAAGTCACCTTTAGATTACTCACAATATCTAATGCAATGTGAATACTCTATTAGTAATTGTTCTATTTTATTATTATGGGAAATGAAAACAGAAAAAAATTAACCTTTACATTTTGCTTTTCAGAACTTACTAGAATTTGCCAATCAGCTGCTTAATCCAACATGGATGTGAAGGTCAAATGTACTAAGCTAGTGATATTGCCTACAAACAAATATTATATGTGTATAAAAATATATCATCATTTATAGAATATATGTATATTCTCTTTATTATTTTAATCATACATAAATTATATTATACATAATGCTAAACAAAACTTACCATTTAGACATTTTAAGTATATAATTTAGTGACATTAAATTCACAAGACCATAGACCCATTACCACTGTCTATTTCCAGAATGTTCTTACCAACCCTGTACTCATTAAACAGTACCTGCCCTGACTCCTCTCCACCATACCTCAGTCCCTGCTGCTTCACTTCCTGCCTCCGTGAGTCACCCATCCAAATGAAATCATATAGCAATTCATCCTTCTCTCGTTAGCTGTAGCGTGATGGTTTCCAGATTCAGTCATGTTAAAATAGGGACCAGAATGATGCTGGCCTTTGGATTGTGTTTATGGCCCACATATTTGTCTACTCTTCAGTCAGAGACAGAGATCATCTACTTTAGAGCTACTGAGAATAATGCTACCCTGAATAACGATGCAAAAGCATCTGTTTGTTGTCCTTGCTTTCGGGTCCTCAGGGATGCAGCTAGGAGTTGAATGCTGGGATCATATGGCAACTCTATGATTGTATTTTTGAGAAAACACCGTTCTGTTTTCCATAGAAGCTGCACTATACATTTTTAGCAGCACATAAACAATTCCATTTTTCACAGCTTTATTGACATTTGTTAGTTTTTATTTTAATATCCATCCTCCTGTATATAGGACACTGTACCTAGTATTTGAAACTTTTGGAAGGATGTGTGTGGTAAATAAATACATTTCTTCATGATTCTTATGAACTGCCATTTTAAAGACCATATATTATTCGGCTATATGTATGTGAATATATTCTTTTTTATATTTTTTATGGTTTATTTAACTTTATTTTATGTGCATTGGTGTGAAGGTGTCAGGTCTCCTGCAACTGGATCTTCAGACAGTTGTGAGCTGCCATGTGGGTGCTGGGAATTGAACCCGGGTCCTCTGGAAGAGCAGTCAGTGCTCTTAACCACTGAGCCATCTCTCCAGCCCCCTGTGAATATATTCTTTAAAAAAAATCCCTGTATTATTGAATACTTAGCTCATCTGCAGGTTTTTCATATCATAAATTATGAAGAAATAAGCAGCATTTTAGATATAATATTATTTCTTTGCTACAAAGAATATATCCTATTTGAATATAGGATATCATTGAATCAAAGAAATGAGCATGCAAGATGCAACCCATAGTTCTAAAACATCCTACTTAGTTAGAGAACAAGCGGCCGAGAGCTCTTCGGCGCCTGAACACCCACACCACTACTGTTAACCCCAAAGGCTTCACCCGAAAATAGTTACACCTGTGAAACAGACAAACGCTTTGTAAATTCGGTCAATGAAATAGAAACAATATCAGTCATGCCTTTTGCCAGATGACTTGTCATTCCAAAAAGAGGAAACTCTTTATTATACATATCTGAAGTCTGAAGATAAACTTTTGTCAAGTATGTATGATCAGTTTCTTTCCGATTCAATTTTCCTGTTTCTCAGATGCCTTTCCTGCCTGAGAAATGGTAGGAAAACATTTTAATTTTAAAAAAATGCAGAAGTAAATCTTTCACCATAGTGCTTTTCTTGTGGTTGCTTGAGATCGAGAGTCTAGAAAATGTACGATTTCTATAGAAAAGAATCCGCATGCCTAAATGAGTGCACACAACTCACCAGGTCTAAATTACAGTCGCTCGCTGGAGAATTCTCTTTCCTCTGAAAAATTTCACAAAAGCATCACATTTTGCTTCTGCTTGCTTGTTAGGGCGGATGCTGCAATATTGATCAGAAGGCAGGCATGTGAACAGTAGTGCTCACTGATCAGAACTACAGACTGAGCATCCCCCACCCATCTCAAAATAAAAAAATATACCGTGTTCCAATATTCAAAACACTCTCAACGCTGGCACCAGCACCATAAGGGGAAATTCCACAGCTGACCTCATATGCCATGTGGCATTCAACATACAGGTGCCCTGAAATATCTAATGCAATTACTTTCAGTCTATGGGTATAAGGTATACATGAAGCATAAATGAAGTTTGTGTTAGACTTGTATCTCATCCCCAAGATACCTCATTATGAATCTGTAAATATTCCAAAATCTTACAAAAATCTCAAATCTGAAACACTTCTGGTCCATGTATTTTAGGTAAGGGATGCTCAGTGTGTTCCTACTTTATCTGAATCACCTCAGTAAAACAAAAACAAACAAACAAAAACCCAAAAGCCAAAACACAGTCCTATGTGGTGATTCCCAGAGGTAAGTACTACTTACCTCTGGTCCAGCATCACTGGGAGCTGCTAACGCACCTCAAGATTCATAATCAGTAAGTATAGGCTGAGCCTGGAGCCCTGCTTGATTTCTAGATTGCTGTTGCTGCATAAGAGACCCCCATTATGGGCTGGGGATGTAACTCAGTTGGTAGAGCACTGACACGGACCGGCTCAGGGGAGCCCCTCAGACCATGGGGAAACAGGGTCTTGATACCAGGAAGGCATGAGTTCAGGTGAATGACAGACATACCAACACACAAGGGAGTGGTTTGAATCTGCTGCAACTTTACTGAATTCATGTTCCCATTATATAGTATCCAAAACAAAGAGCAGAACCAAAAGGTCACATGTTATTAGTTGGCACAGTATATGAGTTTCTTTTTAGTCACATCCGTGATGAGTAGGTGTTTTGATATAACGCGTCCTTGGAAAGGGAACACTCATCCTAGGGAACATAAACATCAGGCAAGTGGGTACATCTTATCTAGGAATAGAAGGCTTCTATTTCAAAATTGCTATGATGGCCCTTTTTATTTCTTAATTCTTTCTAGTGACTCTGCATCTGCTGAAATATACTTGTTTATACTTTCTTATGTGGCAAGCACCATGGTGGCTGGGATCTAGTAAGTCTATCTTAACTAGTTCTGCTTTTGTCTTTCATATAAAACAAACTTATGATTGTCATCCTCAGTTCTTCCTGTAAATGAAGTCATTTAGTGACTCAGTTATACTCCCAGGTGGTTCCCACCATATATCCCCTATCCTTAATTAAACTATTTTATGAGCTGTTAAAAATATTTAAACTTTGTAAGGGATTTTTTCCCTTAGTTTCTGTATATTCAGAATGGGGATATTTTAATAATATCTGATTTTAACTTATGATTTTCCCTATTACATCAGTCTTTACTTAAGAAAAATTTCTACTGTTGTAACTCATTAAAATTACTCCTTTTACTGATCTCTTATTGCTTACAACCAGAATTTACACAAGGGCTTAAAACACTGGAGACATCTCGAGCACTATTTTAGTATTCAAATCAGAATTATTATTTCCAGGAACATCAAAGGGTTCTCTGGTAAGGTTGTGTGTTTGGCCACGTACAGTAAAATACATTATTAGGAAAGAATAGCAAAGGCAGCTGACCATCTATAATAGCAATGAGAACAAGATCTTCCATTCAAGTTCATGACTTGAGCTGATTACCACAGAACGCCGGAGGCATAACTTGAAAGCACGAACCTCCCCTTAAACTTCCCGTGTTGTCACACAGGCGACATCGCCTTTGGTGTGGCAGGTGTGGCAGAGCACTTGTGTAGCATGCATGAGGCCCTGGGTTTGAGGCCCAGAATCTCATCGATCAAGGTAGTGGTAATACATGTCGGTAAACCCCGCGTTCAGGGGTAGAAGAAGCAGAATCAAGAGCTCAAAGTTATCTTCAGCTACTTAAAGAGTTTGACACCAGTGCGGGCTGCGTGAGACCCCCATTGTAGCAGACACTGCTCTGATTGACGCTACCTGTCACTTCCACCAGGGATATTGTAGATGGTCACTTAGGAGAGGTAAGAAGAAGGAAGCTAAGAGAAAACGAAGTTGCATCGAGCTTCTGATTATCATGATGAACAGCTGTTCACGAGGGCTGGCACTATGCTCTATCCTCAGGGCGCATTACTTTCTGAAACCCGTTGCATAGTCTTGGCATCAGTAAACAGCTATCTTTTCTATACAGGCCCTGAAGCAGTCTGCGCTGGCTTCAGACACTGCAGCGGCTCATATTTATGTTATATACACAGACCAGCACTGGCCGACAGCTCCTTGCCCTTTTAGTAATAGCATGAAATATACATGTCTTGAAACAAGGGCTCTATTCTCTGTATCACACCAAGGCATTTGGCATCTGGCTACTCCTGTTGCTGAATAAGTCAAGGTCAGGAAGTCTTGTCTGAATGTGAGACCAAGATGTGTGTAGTAAGGGCACCAGGTGTGGCAGAATGTGAGACGCCCGTGTGATCCTTTCTGCATTGCCCCTGGACTTGGCCGTGAGACTTGATTTGATGCTGCAGTAAGTGTGACAGAACCAAGGCGTGGCAAGCACTTGTAGACCGAGGCCTGTCCTCTGACGTGTCTCTTAGAAGACACAAAGGCTTCATAGATTATGAGGTGATCTTGAATAGCCACATAGAGAAAAATGGTAGAGAACCAGAGTCCATCCTCCTGCTCCAGCCCCAGGGAAGTCACCTCTGCAGGGGACATCAGCTATGCCATGAGTGCTGAAGAAAGGCCCCCGGAGCCCTGCTGACCACAGAATCCTGAATGATGGGAGGGTAACTGAATCAGGAAGAATGAACAGCAGTCGGTTTTAAAATCTGAGAAACACCAATGACCTAGGGAGTCATTTCTATTTCTGTTATTTCTGGGAGATACTTTGGAAGAAAAAAAATTCTGTCAAGAAGAAAATATCCTATTTATCTACTCAGCTTTCTTCAGGGGGCTCTCTGTAGTCAGATGAGATGAGGGGAGAAGGAGGTGCGGGGGGGGGTAAGCAAATAGTCGCCCAACACAAAATGGGGATTTCTAGGGAAGGCAACGGCGGAGAAGGATGCCAGAGAGTGGCTGGGACAGGTGACCTCAGAGAGAACGACACTGTTGTCTACCTGAGTCCCACATAGTCTTGACTCAGGGATGGCTTAATCGCCAGTATCTTTGTGAAATTCAAGCTTTCAAAAGAAAAAGTAACTAGGCAAGGGGACAAAACAAGACAAGCTTTCCTTATTCATTTGAAACGTCAGAGACAGACCTTCGCAACAGATAGAAGCAACCCATTCTGGCTTCCGTAAGCTACATTGTGAACATGTGGCCAAGAAAGCGTTCCCTTCCCTCGCCATAACAGAACACTCACTCACATGACAAGGCAGCCCGGCTTCCCCCACACCTCCAGATGTACATGCGCCCCTCCTCCTTCCCGCCCCACACTGATAACCTGTGGTGCTGAGGCAGACAGTGTGGGAGGCTTGTGTGGGAGCCACCCCAAGAGACTCAGTCCCCGAAGAGAAGTGCTAACAAGGTGAGGACATATTGACTCTGAGTCCTGCTTCCTAATTCTAAAGGAAGGCGAGTCTGGCACTTGGCCAGGAGACAGAAAAGGCATGGAAGAAAGAACTAATTTGGAGCAGGCGGGATGAGTGTTTTCTGGCTTATTTAAAAACACAGATATAGAATCTGACTGCCAGATGGGACTGCTGAGGGAGACGGGATGTCAACAATGGAGTCAACCATGCTGAAGCATGAAAGGATGTATTTTGACAGTAGGGAAGCCAAAGCCGTAGAGAGAATGATGCTTAGGGGATCGGGTGGGCTCATCTTATACTCAGTATTTTATTGCCGTTCCGATCCCTTGGAGGCAGAGGCTGAGGGTATTGGCTTGCCCCCATCTGAAAGGAAAATCACTTCCCAGTCCCTCAGACAACTTCAAGGCGACAAGGGAAAACGAGTCAAGCAGATCTGATTAACAGAAGCACCTTCTGCTGTGAATTTGCTGGGTGTCCACTCTAGGGTGAGCACGGTGCTCCACACTGGATGCCTGGGACTGAGGAACAGGACACAGTTCTTGCCTCCCGACAGCATCCATTCCAACTGCTGCTTAAGCAGTGCATATGGGGAGAAGCACTAGGCTGGACCTCTGCTCTTGATGAAAATTCAGCGGCAGATGGGAGCAAACAGAAGGGTGACTGGTCTGATGGGAAACTCATGGGACGATGACCTTTGTGTGTCTCTTAGCAGCCACCTTGCTTTGTGACCTTTGGCAAGTCCCTTGACCTCTCTGAGCATGCTCCACCGGCCCCCAGACGTCTGCAGACAGGTGACGCGGGTCCTTGCTTTGTCACATGACGATGCAGAGTCTCTGAGGGAATGCAAGGTAGGAGTTTTCTGGAAGAAGAATGAGCAGTGATGCTTTATAGTGTGGAAAAGCTTTAGGCTTTATGCTGTTGGCCAAACAGAGACACAGAACTCCATCGGGGGTAATTCTCCAGAGACAAGGCTGCCTCCTGGATACAAATGTGAGAGCTAAGGAGGGGAAACCAGGAGAGGTGCGAGCAAGAATAAGCCAGAGAGAACAAGTATTGCTGCCCGTTCACGACATCAGGTCACAGAGCCTAGAACTCAAGCCTCGCAATGCTGCCTGGCTTCTCCTTGGATGTGACATCATGCGTGGTGATGTTTATTGCATGACATTCCAGGAATGAAGTCCAGCACCAAATCCAAGGTCAGAAAGCCTAGAAAATCGTCCTTTGTTTAATTTTAACTCTCTCTATAAACAGTGACCTAATGTGATGATAGTTCAGCCTGCCCAGGCATCCCTGACCTCCACATCCCCTCTCTCCGCTCACTCCTTCTATCCAGAGTCAAACTGTCTGGCCTTTATCTCACATACGGGCTTCACAAATAAGCATGAGTGATGTGTGCACTCAGCTCACTTGAGAGGAGCAAAAGCATGCCAGCAAAGCAAATACTGCAGCCAAGTCACTGTCCTCTGGGGGAGAGAGCCACCTCCTTATGTGTGCAGTGCTATCTCAAGAGGGACACAGAGGACAAAGCAAAGGACTCAGCTGTGCTCTGGGTAACCAGTTGTCCTGAAGACAGTCTGTCGTTTTACTCCAGTCCCAGCTACAGATGTTATTTACAAATCCCATGTGAGGCAGGGGTACGGTTTGTCATTTGTGGCTTACGGTTCTACCACTCGAACAGGCCATGATAAAGGCCAAGCTCTACTTCATTTTATGAGCAGTGGCACCTATAAGGACACAGGAATGTGAGGTGGCCTTTCTGACCACTCACGTGCAAACGCAGTAGCTGAGCGTCTCACTGGGAGCCCACGTGTGGAAGATGAACTCTGATAACTGAGCCCAGTGACGGACGGAAATGAGATAGAGGGCAGAGAGAGAGGAAGAGTCATGTGTGAGTGTGACAGGGTGAGATGTACAGGTTGAATGTCCTGCCAGGTGTTGGCTGAGAGGCATTCATCCAGGTCAGGGGGTCAGACGGTGTTTCCTGGGAAGGACCGGCAGTAATAATCCGTACTCTGCGAGTTTCTGGTGCACTTGCTTGCCTGTGCCGTGGGGCAAAAGCAGCCATGGCCAGCGGTGAGTATGTGGGCATGTCTGTGCTCCAATAAAAGGGACTTTGCAGGAACAGCGGGTAACCTGGACTGGTTCTCTAGCCTCATCTCGAGCCAGAAGCATGAGTTCCTTTTGACCTCTTTCATGGTTCCATTTATCTTTGACGTAAGGAGGTCAGTTTGCCCGCCTGATCCTCTTCCTTTGTATTCCTTTGTCCTTTGTTGTTCTTTGCTCCACAGCTCCTTTCACACACCACACACACACACACACACACACACACACACACCATCTGATGACATCATTTGTTTGGACAAAGAAGCCTCAATAAAGAGTGAGGCCAGCAGGGATGGTGACTTCAAAATACATAGCTTCCTTGACAAATTCCTTAAGTGTTGGGGATGGGAAAAGTTGATGTAGCAGGTGTTGAAACCCACCCCTTGCCAGGTCACAATGGCTAAGTCATTCTTTGCTTTAGGATCATTTCCCTTCAGTGAAACCTCCCTATCTCCACCTCTCTTTTTCCGGTGTCTAATGATCTGAATGTTGACTCTTCTACACTATTCTCTAAAGCTCTTTGATTTCTGCTTATATTTTCTGTCACTTTACATTGTTCGTGCTTTCAAGAACAGCCCCCTCCATCCAGTAACCCACCCCAAACCCCCTAGTTTGCTGGGCCCGTTTTAGCATCTTGCGCCTTCCACTGAAATTTTCAGCAAGCCATGAAGGTCAATATAGTGGTTAAGCGCTCAGGGATTAGATTCCTAGTTTCAAATCTCCTCTGCCTGTCATTGCAACTAAGTTCATGAACATCACTCTGCCTTGGTTGTCTCCTCTATAAAATAAGCATAGTAATAGTGCTCCTCTCGTGCTATGTAGGTCAGCAAGTGGGTAGCAGGTGTGGAGCCCTTAAGAGAGTAGCATATTGGAATCCAAACGGATTTCATAAGGTTTCGATTTTTTTTTTCAGAATTTCTTCACAGTGTTATACATAGGTAATACCTTTATTGCTTCACCCACATTTAGTGGAATCAGCTTAAATCCCAGCTCTTTGAGGCAGTTATGTAGCACATAATGATGGACTATATGTGTAAAAGCAGTTAGAGAAAACTATGATGGAGTGGAAAATTCCAATGATCTAGTGACATCATATGCATAATGTCCTAGCACCATGTACTGCCGTTTGTTTGTGATGATGCTGTTGTAAGCAAATCTATTACACTGCCCCTGCTATCACAGTCAGTGTATGAAGAATCATAAGAGTAAACCGCTGTGTTTCTGATTTATGCATTGAGCCATTATTTTTAGCATGTCCTCCATGTGCATATATACACATGTCTGTATATCTGCATGTGTATGGTTTACCACACCTTTTACTGGCATCAGCAGACTGTGTTCAGTGATCTACAGACAAGATCGAGGCTTGCATAGGACACTGATGTGTTTCACACATGGACAGAGTCATCTAATTCTCATTTTGCAGAATGAAAGAAGCCTCCTTGTAGTGGCAGGGATTCTCCTGCTTCAGGTAATAGGCATGGGATTGCCTGTATACCTAACTTTTCAGTAGGAGAACCCATCAGGGGTCTGGTTATATTCCCATGAGCCAACAGTTCCCTGAAAACAGCTGCTAGACTTCCCGATCCCATGTGTTACAGACGGTCATAAGGCTGCTACAGTCAGTTTAAGAAAGAGGCCACGAGCCTCAGGAAGAGGACTCAGCTAGACCAGACACTGTTCACCACATCACAGGGAATTCTTAGGTTAATTCTAACTCTAAACCTTCCAGTGAACAGTGAATACTGGCAACAGTATCCCAGATGCTCCTTCACCAGGCTAAGGGACTGTGGGTGGGTGAGTGAGACACTGGAGGCAGATGCCAACACAACTGCTGTTTTCATCAACGGTACCTTCTACCTTAGCACTGCCTTCATTCCAACCCCACAAAAGCCAACACTAAACCATCACAGTCAGTTTTGGTGGGGAGAGTTAAGGACCACTTTCAGGCAACACACAAGTGGGAAGGGTCGAGGAAGAGATCTGTCTCCAGAAAGTTTCCTTCCAGCCTCTTCTTCCAGTTCTCTTCAGTGTCCCACCAGTACCTTCCCTAGCACTAAGGCTGTTACTTCCTCTGTCTTTCTTGCTTACTTCTGCAGGTGCTTAGAGGTTGATTTGAGGGTCAGGGCTCCCACACGATGCCAACTCAGTTAGAGCCATACATGTAAGAAACTGCTCCCAACCTCCTTCCCCTTCTAGTTCTATCTCCTGTGGATACTCACAAAAGATACCACTGGGCCTCTGTTTCTACAGGGCATACAAACATGAGGAGATGGACTTGCCCATCTGTTCATTTTTTAAAGCTTCTTACTGAAAAATAACAGGCATTAAAAAAAAAGAACGAGTCATAAGTCTGATCAGCCTTCACAAAGAGAACACGTGTAAATGATCTCTACCAAAACGTAGCAATTTCATAAGCAGATTAATTTTAATATGACTAATGCTTTTCTAAAATCCTTATTAGAGCCAAGAGTTCCTTTCCTCTAATTCCCACCAACTGTTTCAGCTCTAGGTATTTACACAAGATTGCTACAATATTTTATTTTATTTAAAGTATTTTCATGCTTTTAAGTGTTCATCATCTCATAAAATGCCAACCTCCCCACACCAAGTCACATAACATTAGCTAGAACCCGATGATGCCGTTTGGCGATAAACTGGCTTGGAGAACTGCCTTATACGAAGAGACATGAGGAGATCAAAAAACAACATTCTGGTCTGGTCAATAGCAGCACAGGGAGAAAACAGAGCCAAGATGTTGTATTCTGCAAAAGAAGCCAAATTTCTCTCTATGTGATGGTGCTGGAAATTCTGTGTCTTAGTTCCTTTTGTATTGCTGTGCTAAGCCACCATTATCAAAGCAACTTAACTGAAGAGAAGAGTTTATTGAGCTTATGGTTTCAGAGGGTGAGTCCATGACCGCCATGGCAGGAGCATGGCTGCAAGCAGGCTGGCATGAGGCAGGAGCTAAGAGCTACATCTTGAGACAACAACCATAAGGCAGAGAGAAAGGTGTGTAGGAGGAGCTAACTAGGAATAGCATAGGCTGTTGAAACCTCAAAGCCCACCCCTAGTGACATACCTCCTTTAACAAATCACACTTCCTAATCCTTCTGAGACAGTTTTATCAATGAGGGACTGAGTATTCAAACAAATGAACTTATGGAGGGACATTCACCTTCAAACTATGGTTTTTGGTTTGGTTGCTCAAAGATGAATACACTGGGAAGAGAAGTTCTAGCTGTTTCCAAGCCTCAGCCAGCACTCGTCCAGGAGCAAACTTGGAAAGCTCATACATTCCAATTTGCCACAGGATGGCTCACCAAAGCATACAAGAGCCAGGTACAGATAATGGCACAGATTAGATTCATAGGTGTTGGTAACATAAGAATTCATTATAAGTAGGAGATTCATTATTGGTACCCAGGTACAGTTTGAACACTATGTGGACATTAGGTCTCCTTTAAGAGCTGCAGTCCCAGAACCACGGAAAAGGCCTGGGGACTAGGGCCTGGGACGGGAGTCCAGTGGCATCGAAGAACATATTAAACTTGGGAGCTCTGGATGTAAGCTCTCTTCTGGATTAGTCTGAAATCATGGACCTTTCTATGTATGTGTTCTGAAAAGCAGAGATTATCTGTCCCACAGGAGCCTTCTCCTCTTCCTCTTTTTCTGCATCTTCCCTTCCCATGCCTTCCATCTTCCTCTTTAAACCTTGAGTCACTTTAATGTGAGACATGAAAAGAGGGCCATAACTTGTGTGCTTCTTGTTACCCATTTTATTAATGTGTACATTTATGTAGCTATTTAGTATATTCTTTTTATACTATTTCTTTTTAGAGTCAATTGGTGTGTGTGTATGTGTATGTGTGTGTGTGTGTGTGTGTGTGTGTGTAAATTAACTTGAAAATAGAAGTGGTGTGATTGGTTTCCTCCATGCATAGAAGCACCCCTAAGTTTTCTCCTTAGCTATGTGTTTTCAATTTCTCCTGTGTATAACTTCTAACCTTTGGCTTCCTGAATGGTAGCCACAGCTGTTCAAAAGGAACTCATCTACTTTCTGCAGCCACATGCCTAACTTGTTGCCTGTAGGTATGTTATCTTAACATCCCATAGCCAGATCATTACATTTTAATGGGTCTTGGGTATTGCCAATAGAACACCCAAAAAGTTTGCCAGAAAAATAAAACAGAGTTAAGCAAAACTAAGTTTGTAAAACTTATTACAATAAGAGAGACCAGTGGCCTGCTTGATGGAGTACAGAATACAGTGGCAATTCAGATAGCTCACAAGAGGATTCATCTTAGTGCTGGACTAAATGACCTTTAGGTGTGTCTTATATGACTGGGGACAGGTTGAGATTGGGCAAAATCATGACACAGTAGCCTAGGACCGGTAGACACAGCAAGTAAGGGGCCTATAATGAGCTCTGATGAAGGATTTATTAGTCATGATAATAGGATACTTTAGGGACTTGACAGTCTCATTTCCAAGAATCGGGAAACCAGTAGACAAAGCTCTATCCCAGAGTTGTTTAACACAGCAGAAGAGAAGGAAGTTAGATCAGTTCTGATGGGGTTGCAAATTTTGCTTAATTATAATTTCAGTACCCAGCGAAATCACGGTTTTAACATTTCACTTCTAACTGATCCGCTTCTTTGGTGAGCAGATTAGCGGGAAAGTAACAATAAAGCTGGTGATGTGGTAGTTTAAATGCTCCTTCAGTGAATGCCCAGCTTGATTATGTAGCATTTCTCAATCACTCCAATTTTTCACGCTTTCATTCTTTCCTCTCCAAGATGGTGTTTGAGCGTATAGGGGAAAGGATACCTCTTGTGTGCTTAATTTCTTGGAAGATGAAAAGACACTAGCTCACAGTCTTGGTTACTGGGGCCTCTAGAGCAATGACCTGGGACACCTGCTTGCTACCTTTCCCCCCTGGAGTCTACGGTTGAAGTTTGTACTTCAAATATTTGTTTTGTTTATTCTTACTTGCTCAGGCTGATGGTTCTCTCTAGGTAACTTGTTTCCCCCTTAGGAACAGCCTCTTACATCATATTGAGATTTCTCATTCTGTTTCTAGCTTAGTCCCATTCCAAATGTCTCCATCCTAAGCCCCTCTGCCATGGGGTTAAAGGGAGACTGTATTAGTTACTTTTCTAAATGCCTGACAAAATCAACTTAAAGAAGGAAGCGTGCATTTTGGCTTAGAATTTAAAAGTACAGTCCCTCGTGGTGGGAAAGTAATGGCCGAAGGAGTCTAAGGCAGCTGGTCATGTTGCCTTCAAAGTGAGGAAGAAGAGAGCCAAGCAGCTCACTTTCTGCTTGCTGGTTTGGTCTGGGATCCCAGCGCAGGAAATGGTACCACCTATACTTGGAGTGGGTCTTCCCTGCCCCATTAGGCCTTTCTAGAAACACCCTCTTAGACACACCCCTAGATGTGTTTCCAAATTGATTCTAAATCTCATCAAGTTGATGATGAAGGTCCACCACTCCAAAGATCAATCAACTAAAAGCCACAAGTACTTACCCTAAGTTTGCTCTGATGAGGGAGAAGTCAATTGTTACTCTTCCTCATCTTTTGGCCAGAACTGAAAGGTCGATGGAAGGAAGGAGGGGCAAGTCCTCACAGTGTGGAAGATTTAAGTCTGTCCTGATTAGTGTGGTTACCAGCAGAGTGGTATGTTTGTATATTTAGTATAACAAAACTGAGTGCCAAGACTAGGTAACTTATAAATAAGTCTGTTTCTTGCAGTAATGATGGTGGTTGAAAATTCTAGATGGAAAAATCAAGGTGCCAGTGTCTGTCAGGGGCCTTCTTCACACACTACTCTCTGACACAAGGCAAAGAGTTTGAAAGACGAAAAAGTAAACAAGAGTTGAACTCATTTTAGTAACATCCCCCTTAATTAAACCACACACAACAGCAGAGTCCTTATGACCTTATCAACAGCAGAAGGCCCAGGGTTCAACACTGCTATATCCTGCAAACTAAACTCCAACCCAAGAAGGTAAGGAGACACAGTCAAACCATTGTGAAGTACATATTTGGTTTTGTCTGGTTGGAACCAAGTTGGAAGCAAGGACAGAAATTGAGGGAGCTGTTAGTTATTAATCAAGTCTTTCCTATTTTGTACCAACTGTTGCTGAAGGTATTGTTTAGATTCCTTGGTTGATATTAGTAACAAGGATCAAAAAAGACTTTCTTAAAGTCTGACCGAGAGCAGGTTGGAGTCCCAGATTATTTATTGCAGATAGCAGAGTTCATTTTGCTTGACAGCTTGCCAAAAGCTATGGGTCAAAGCTCTTATACTGGAGAATCAAAGGCCATTGCCCATTCGTATATTTGTTCTCTTGCCACTTGCATCCAGATAGGAACTAACCAAATAAGACAGAAATGCAAGCTGGGCTCTGCCAGTCCCACTCTATCACCTTAACAAGGTTGCTGTGCTTCATCCTGACTCTGGGAAGGAGCTATGCAAGGAACTCTGACTGCCACAGGTACAGCCGCCCTAACCTCTATATCTTTCCCTCCTCTATGGACTGTGATTTCTAAACTGTGAGCCAAATTTAAGCCTCTTCTCCCTTATGTAGCTTCTGTTGGGTATTTTGCCACAATGATGGGAAAAATAACATAGGGTGTTTACAGTGTATCTTTTATGGGTTGCTTCATCCTGATAGACAACCTAATGCCACATGTGCTTCTCACAGGACACTTGTTTATACTGGAGAACACGCTGTGTCAAATTTGTCCCTGTCATTATAATTACTCTCTAGGAAAGCCCCGATCTAGAAAGACATTAGATTTGGACATATCAATCAGGTGAGACGCAGAGGAAGTCACTCAACAAAACCCATTAAATAACAGAAGTGGTACATTACATGCAGATACCTGAGAGAGAAGGGCAGCATATTATGCAAGGCCAGTGGGAAGTGGGTAGCTGTCAGGAACACATGCATTTAATCACTGGGCTGGGGGAGAGGGAACCAGAGAGAAAAAGAGACTTTTGGGCTAAAGCTGTTGTTGGAATCCATGGCATCACTCAGGGAGGGTTGTAGTAAGGAGATATAATTCGTGTGATTAGAACAAACTAGTTCATGGTCTTTGGAGTCCCGCTTTAGTATAGCTGAGCAGCATGGTCTATGGAGTCCCACTATAGTCTAACTGAGGAGGGTCACAGTGGCACATCTGTGCAGTGGATGCAGGGTGCGGAGTCAGTGGGGTGACTCTCATAGGCTTGTGTCTAGCTCTGAATGGGAAGGAGGTCACTGGGAGGCAATTATTTGAGTCAGACACTGTGATTCTCCACCTTGGGGAACTAAGAAGAAGGGGAGAATTAGAAGCTACATTAGGGAAGTTAAGCCCTGTCTTGGGTAAGAGAAAAATCCAGATGAGAAGCAAGGCAGTATAAAATTGTACCAACTCACTACGTAGGCAAAGGAGGATATAAAAGAGTTCAAGTGGGGGATCAGGAAAAAAGTCTCCTTCTAAGACCATTACCTGATTTCAAGTCTTCCTCTTTGAATGGGATGCGACACACCCATAGACCTCTGGGTAGATGGTCTAGGAGCCAATTAGGAAGAAAGACCTAAACTTGAAAAACCCAAAGAGAAAATTGCATTCATAGTTTTTCTTCTAAATATAGTTCCAATCACAGAAGGTATTCTTCAAGATGTTCTCATAGAATTCTTTTGTCCCGGTTCCTTTAGGGGAGCAGAAGCTAATAGGGAGAAGTAAAGCTATTTCTTATGCTCTGTTTAGAAATGATCTCTTCCTCTTCATTTTAACTGCTGGGATATAAAATTTCTTTCATCTTTTTAGCCTAGAGCTCCATCTTCTCAGAGGGGTCTCCATTGACTTTTCTATTTCTTCCCCATAATTTGAACTCCCCACCTCCACATGCTTGAATCTTAATGGAGAATCGATCGACAGCCCATCACTTTTGAGGGCCCCTACCTCTCATTGATAGTGAATTCCTTAGAGACTGCATATGCACACAGATGTGTACACATGTGCCTGCAATAAAGGGCCCTCTATCCCTTTCTTGTCCTGATTGCTCTTACAGACGATGTGTAATAATTTTATATCTAACTCTGACTGTTATTTCATTCCTTCTGGTTCTAACCCATTATTTTACATTTTCAGAGCTCATTATGACTCATTGGGCAGCCAAAGAAACATAATGAGTCCATGATGATTACGCATGGCGCTTGCTCCACAAATAGATATTAAACAGCTCATGAAACCTATAAATGTCCTTACTATCCTGGGTGTGTTATAAAGCTATGAATCGATAATTTAGGCGAGTTTGTCATGCTCTGAAACCCAGCTTTTTAATTTTTTCTTCTTAAAGATGCAAGTTATACCCATACAGGGAAAAGAAGGCTATAGGGGGAAAAGAGAGAAATGGAGAAAAACACAAAGAAAAAAGGAAAAGAATTAAAAATGACATCAGCTTGTTCTCACAGCTAATTGCCAGTTGTCCACATAAGAGATAACCAATAGTAGACACAAGTCACAAACTCAAAAGGGGTTTTCTGAATGAGAAAACAAATTATATTGTCTGTAATAGGGGTTGAATGTGGCTGTTGGTTTGGGTAATAAGCCCCATTGACAGTTTATTCTGTGCCTGAATTGCGTACGGATCAATTTACTATTTCTCAAAAGGGAAGACAGTCCTGATATTATTCCCACAGGTATTATTATAATACCAGAGGCCATCGAAGAAAATCAGCATGCTTGCTGCATGCTGGCAAATAGCCAATGACCAGAGGATGTGCATGCAGGTCCTTCACTAGGGAAGAATGATTACATTTGGATAATCCTTCATGGTTTATTTTGGTAATGAGTGATTTCACTGACTACCAGTTTGCCAAAGCCAATACCTGGGTGCGATCTAGTCTTGTATCTGTCCTAGGTCCTGATCAAATTCCTTCTGCTCTTCAGTTCCCATAACCCCCACCTCCTGCTCCATCACCTACACCAAGTTCCAAATTGACCTTGCCTCAGTCATTGAAAGAACTTGTCAGCCAAACCCCTAGCCTCCAGTTCTCTGTCTTCTCCCACACCAAACACCAACATAGTGTTTGGAAAGACATTCCTGATCATGTGGCTCTTCAAGTAAGCACCTGTCGGTGAATTCCTTTGGCATGAGAGTAGAATCCAAGCTCATTGGCATATGGATCTTTCATGATCTGCCTCCCACTTCCCCCCATCCATTCCTCAGTCCTTCCTTCCATTTTCCTTGAATATTTGAATCTTCTAAGACTCTAAGCTTCTGGCGGGCTCCCTGAAACCATTTGCCCTTCTGACCTTTATGAACTGGTTACATTTAAGACTAATTCCTGATTTCCTCTGGACATTTTTCCCGCTCCCCTAACTTCTTCTCAACACCTTTGTGGACACGGAACTCAAAAGTGAGATTTGTGCTGTTCTTAGGGCAACAGAAACAGGAGGCACCCCCTGCTCAGTCCAGAGCTGAGGACAGTTCATCCACAGGGGCCTAACTCTGAAGTTGTTAAAGGGGGTACTCAGGAACAGGTATAGAAACTCGAGGCCAGCAGACTCAACATAGCTGCCGATAGGTCGAGGACAGATGAGAGGAGATGACGAGAGTATATGAATTTGGTGTGAGCAGTGAGATGTGATGGAGTTCTTCTCCCAGGGAAAGAAATCCTGGCTTCCCTAACTAGGCCTGACAGATTGAAGGGTCAGATACATGCAGATTTCTATTAGATGCTTTTAATGCTCTTTTGTTTGTTTGTTTGTTTGGTTTTTAAAACCAGGGACAGTAGTCTTTCCAGAAAACAAATGAAGATCCAAAAGTCTGAGTAGGGTCGAGGAAGGGCACACCACATCAGCAAAGAGTGGTCAGCTGTAGAGATAAGACGGCACGAAAGTGAAAGGCCCTTGTACCTTAGCAGTAAATTGTGGGTAAACAACTAGGAAACAGATGGAGGAAACTCACTAATGGAAGAAAAGGAGCCATGTTCTAGTCTTATTTGTAGGATTCTTCTGGGCGTCAGATACCCATCTCTATTGTTGGGAGTCTCCTCTTCCTAGTAGAGGGAGGGCATCTTTCTTACTAGAAATGGATGCAATACTTTAGATAGAAAGAGGTGGGCCAAAGAGCCTTCTGTGCACCTACGTTACTCAAGTACCTACAACTCAAAATAATCAATACAGCAATGTGGTACATTCGGAGTGGCATGTCCTGATTCAGTGGAAAAGGGTCAAGAGTGGCTCTGCAGGACAAAGCACCCAACTGTGGTACCCTCTGCAATCACACATGCTCTGCAGAGCTCCAGCAGCATAGCCGCTCCATTTATGAGCCAGTCCCCTCGTTTACCATGCCTGTTGAGGGGACTGCAATGTGACTGGAGTCTCAAGAAGTGTTTTCTAAAATGAAACAGCAAATTTTCAATGTACATAGAGACAGAATAAATAGGGATCATTTAGTCTACTCTTTTTATTTCAAGGGTAGACAAACTAAAGATTAGAGACAATTAAATGTCTTGTCCCAGGATTAATAGCAGCAAGTGCAGGGCTAGATCTTCCTTTTGCTGATTCCCAGTCTTCCTCTACCATTTAATTTTTATCACACCATCTCAAGTTATTTTTTGGAAGGAAAGTTTCCCCTAAAACCAAGAACTGTATGTTTTGGCAACAACAAAAAAAGAGACAGCAAGAAGGGTTGGATGTGCCTGCTTTGATTCTTCTGCCAAAAGCAATTTCTGAGTTCTCTGGATAGCAACACTTGTAAGCTCAGTGAAGTGCCACGAATCTGCACCAATGACGTGCAGAGCCCAGGAATCACGTCTTTATACAAACTACCTCTGGTGGTGGGCGGTGAGGCTGCCGTTGCTTTAACATCCTATTAGCATGTTATCTTTAGCTTCCTGTGCCTTTCTTGGTTCCAAACCTACAGGCAGTGATGATGAGTAGGAGGGAGATTGAGTAAGCTGTTCCTTACTGGGGAGGCAAAGCTGTTGGTGCCTCCTCACTTGGTGGTTCAGTGGTTGCTGTTGCTACTGCTGCCGCCGCTGTGATCTTCTTCCAGAGAAATGCTTCCGAGACAACTGCCCAGCAATAGCAAGTCAACCAGAGCGCAGCGCTTATCGCCATAGATTCCAAATCTCTCTGTTTATCTACCTGCCCTCACTGAAATGCACTCTTGATGTTATCATGTATGCTTTTCGTCTGGGTAACCTCAGACCTTGTTCAAGTGTCCACTGCCTGTGTATATGTGTGAGGGGGCATTCCAAAGAATAAGAGACACACTGGGTGACCTTGAGAGCATGGATTCAGTGGTGTGGAGCTAGAGGACAAGAGCTGGCATCGTTCTGAGCACTCCCAGGTGCCTTCATTTCCCAGACAGAGAAAGGTTCTTCCCCTAGCAGGTGGCTGATGGGATAACCCAGGAAGAACATGCTTGTGATTCCTTGGGGATGGGTGGCTAGAGCTCAAATTGTCTTAGACAAGACGGGAGAGCTGTGAGTGTATTGGCATCCTCATCAGGAAAATAGGTGGTGACTTCTAAGGCTCCTGCTAGCCCGGTCTCTCATAGGTATGAAGCCAGTCACTAGGAAGGATTAAGAGGGAACTGGGTAGATTTAGGATCATAACCAATTTTGCTGCCAAAAGAAAACCAGCCCTGAATATTTTAGTTTCTCAGAGGACATGCGATGTTGGAAAATCATCTTCTATTTTGCATTACAAAAGAGCCAAAAGAAAAGCAGGAGATCTGTCCCACGCTGTGCACAACTTTGCTATGTACAGACAGGATTTTTTATAAAAATGTTTCCAACCTCCCTTCTTTCTGGAGGTGTGAGGGAGAATTCCCACAGATGGGAGAGTGTGCAAATCCGGGGGACGTGGGAGAAGGCAAGTGAGATCGTGGGATTACACTTAATTCATTAAAGTGTGTGCTTTATAAAAAAAAAAACATTTTGCCAAAGATGAGCTTCGTGGGAAGGGGAAGACAGCAGGGATGTGAACGCATCAGGGAGAGGGAGGACTCAGAAGTGCCAAGAGAGAGGGAAGTCTTACTTGTGTGTTGAATGTTGAATCCCACATAAGAATGTGTCATGAGCCAATTCAGGGAAATTAGGATGCAAATTGGGAGAGTGCTAATCTACTGGGCCCAGATATTATGTATAGATATCATTTGTGCCCTACTTTTAGAAGAACCGTGCACATTCTCCAATGACGTAAGAAGGTTTGGGAACACCTGAGTTGCCTTCCCATGTCCTGTTTTTTCTAAAACACAACAGCGGTGCTATATCAGCAAGGCATGTTTGTTCTTTACCTCTTAATTCGGAAACCACCTGCACCAGGGGAGGTAACAGATAAATGCCAAATATCAATAACTCAACACAGCAGAACTGATAGCTCATGCAAAGCCTCTTGGGGGTCACATGACTTTCCTCAGCGCATGGCTCTGTCAGAGTTCCCAGGTGTGGCTAATGTAAGCTGAGAACACGAAGGCGATGGTGGAGGCCTAGGGATCAAGAGCCAGCAGGCTTCTGAGCTCTCACAAGACTACCCAAGTCACAAGCTGGGGAAGGTCCGTCAGTTTTAGGTTAATCAGGTGACCGGGTCAGGAAGGCCCTTCCCTTCTGGAAGTGAATGAGATGCCCTTGGAGTCAGGCTGGCTGGAACCAGATCATTCATTCTTACCCTTCTGACTTTGAGCAAATGAAGGCCCAGAGACCCTTCCTTCTTTGGATGGTGTATCTTGGAAGCAGAGGCCAGATTCTCACTAGACAATGAATCTGTTGACCCTGAATCCTTGGATTTTACAGGTTTTAAGATGATAAATAATAATTTTTTGCTGTTTTTAATTTCCCTGTTCTCGACTATTCTGTTGTACCGGCTAGGACAACACTAGCTACTGGAGCAACCTCCGGACTTCAGTGGCTTGGCACCAAAGACACTCCTTGTGTCAAGTGGCTGTTTTGTTCTCCTAGAAGCTGGAAGCCCTTGGAATCTCGTCCTGGAATGTGAAATCAAGGGAGAGGAAGGTTGCATGTGTTTTTGTAGCCTCAGCTCAGAGGTCACAGATCTACATGTGTTCTATTGTTCTGATCCAGATGTCTGGGTATTTGGGAAATAGAGTCTGACTGAGCAACAGAAATTAGCGATCAAGACAGATCCTAGCAGAAAAATTTTACTAGAGAAGCAGGAGTTTGCAATTTGAGCAATAGTCCCCTATATTGACTGCTTAGAATGACTGCTCGTGACACTAAGAAAAACAAACAAAAACTAGAAAAAAAAAAAGCATGACCAGACTTCCTTTTACACTGACCAGAACACTTTCCTCAAAGATACAAAGGCAGAGCTCTAACTTCTGTAAAATTTTCTTACTAAATGCAGGTAAGGATGCTGTGGGCTTCCTTTCACCTCTGCATCCCACTGTTTCCCCTGCTCCTTCTCCACCGGTGAGGCCCACCTACTTCAGGTACCAGCTCTCTGCGGTTTCCTCCTGTATCAGTATGCATATCTGTTTGCCGTGTGGGTCTGCTTTCTCAGAGACATTTGTTTAAAACGCTTTGTCTTTATCAAAGGCTTTGGAAACATTCACAAACCAATGGGGAGACAACTTTCTTTTTAAGAGATCTTCTGGCTGGGGGGGGGGACCCCACCCCCTCATCATCCTCAGGACATCCCTGACTTTCATAATACTCACCAGGAACCAAAGTATTTCCCTTCTCTGCTTGTAAATCAAAGGATATTGGAGATAACTCACTCCTAGAGGTACAGAAACTGAGACTGGTGTAGGAGGGTCCGGAACAAGGGGCCCTGCGCTTTGCGGCTGGGAGCCAGGCGCGGGGCATGCAGCCCGCACTCTTTACTACAATAACTCACTCCTAGAGGTACAGAATCTGAGACAAAGGGGGCTGAAGTAAAGCCTCGATTGGTAGTTTGTGAGGAATGACACTTAGAACCCAGGAATCTTGACTTCCTCTGGTGTTTTTCAAGTCCTGTTAAGCAAACTTTAATGGCATATGGGCTTGGGTGTCAACACCACTAGGTGCTCAAAACCATGGGGCATACACTTCTGTGTTTATGCTCATGTGTGTGCATATATGATGTAATCGGTTAGAAACCCTGTTGTTTTCTATCACCACTCAGATATTTTATGTCTTACAATATGAGTGATCATTTTAGATGCCCATAGTGTTTTCACTAGGGAATAATATTTGGGCCTAACTACTTAGTAGGCTTCTCCCTTTATACAAAAACTGTATTTGACCTAAATTATAATTACATCATAAAGGCAAACTTAGCACATGTACAAGATAATCAAAATCAGAAGACATAAATGCCATCGAAAGTAATTGAAGAACATCTAAGCACATAGAAAACTGTATCACTGTATAAATGGGATGGATCATCAAAACTCAAACCTATTCACATTGATCTAGAGAGCCAATAAGATATAAACCCAAGACTAAACTGTTTTGAGGACATTGACAAGCCAATTCTGAAATTAATACAGCTGTGCCAAATCTTGAGCACAACAGAAACATTGCTGAAAAAAAAAAAACACTAAGAGGCTCCCATGAGTCCTTATGACAAGTGAACCAGGAACTGAAGAATTGCTCAGTAGTAAAGTGTTTGACTGAAATTCATAGGCCCTGGCTCTCACTCACAGCTCTGAAAAAAAACATATATTGCAAACAGAAACGATTATGAACTAGAGGCCTGAGAAGGACTGAGGATCTGGAAAGAGACCCCTGTATATATGTATCCCGGATTTGCCTTATAAGATTATGATAGCCTGACCAAAGAACTGTATTTTCAATAATGAAACTGATTCAGTGTGATAGCTATATGGAAAAATTTATCTTGACTTTAACACACTCTCTATATAAATATTGACTTTAAATGTGAGAGGAAAACAATATTCTAGAAGAGGATTCAGCCTGCTTCTTCTGAAGAGTTGAGAGGTAGACATCTTGGATGTTTGGTGCCATAGGACTGATTCACTGTTGATATAGACATTCTATAAATGAATAAGCAGAATGGGGTCTAATAAAAGCAAATTTTTATTTAAAACCACAGGTAGTGAAATAGATTTGGATCCCAGACTACAGGTTGTCCATCTCCATCACAGAAGAATATTTGTGTGATCTTTGATTTGTTTTTTTTTTAATGACATCAGGAGTACTAGCCATAAATTAAGTCAGAGTAAAAATGACCATTGAGTGTACAAAGTGAATTGTAGCTCCTGGGACTAACATAGAACTCTCTCTCTCTCTCTCTCTCTCTCTCTCTCTCTCTCTCTCTCTCTCTGTGTGTGTGTGTGTGTGTGTGTATGTATGTGTAAGCCTGAGGTTAAAGTCTGGAATCATCCTTTATTATTCTTTCACCTTATTTATTGAGGCAGATTCTCTCAGTGAACTCATAGCTGGTCAATACGCCTAGGCATGCTAGCAGTCTGCTCTGGGTATTTTCTATCTTTGCCTTTTGAGTCTGGAAACACAGGTGGGCTTCCATGGTTACCCTACATTTATATGGGTTTCTGGGGACTTAAACTATGGTCATCATGCTTGCAAAACAAGGGCTTAACTCTCAAGCCATCTCCCCATTCCTCACACTCTGGATCTTTGGAGCCTCAATCTGACATCTTCTATGCCGTGTAAATCTGTGACCAATTTAGTTTGTTATCCCTTTCTCTTGTTAATTGTTTTTCATTATAGGAATGTTGTCCATGACCCTTGATGATGGGCAGAAAGGAGATCACCTGCTTTTCTACCCCAACAATAACAATGAAAATAAGAAAACGCCTATTAAATGCAAATCCATTTGAAAATTTCCAAATGTAGTGCAGTTGAAAGTAACTAGACCAAAATCATGCTTAACGCTAGTATATGTGGCCCAAATGCAAGCAAAATTAGCATGTTTCTGAGTAAGGAGAGAATGGGTGATAAACTAGAGGGGGCTTATGCTGTGGGTTTCCTGGGTAGTGATGAGCCCCCAGTGGTACTTACGCAGGGAACCTCACTTTGTGATAGCTCCTAGGACCATATGTGTCTGCTGTCTGTACTTTTCTATACTGTATAATATAACATTTTAAAGGTCTTTAAGAATTCATTGAAGTTAAAAGAAAAGCCCATTGTAATATCTTCCCTTTCTTTGTTCATTTTAAACCCCAGAGATTATGACAGACTCAAAAGCTATCGAGAAGTTCAGGGAAGGTTGAGATGCAAGGAACAAGACAAGACAAAAAAATAAACAACAATACCACCTCAGAAGAGAGATAGTTCTAGACAGACCCAAAGAATTTGTCTCGAGTTTATCAGGTCCAGAAAGGTGGTCCTAAAGTCAGAAGTCCTGAGCGACTGTGTTCTGAGACTGTCCCCTTCTTCCCTGCTCCCATCCTCATGAAGTCTTGTAGGCAGTGGTTTTACTCACCGTCCAGTGGCTCAGACTCCTGTTACTCCAGAGACTGGAGAGGTCAGTAAACTAAGCTTCGCGCACTATTGTTTTTCCAGCCTTGGTAGAAGGGAGTATCACTCTAAAACCTCTGGAACGTCAGTTTTCATAATTAAAGAGAATCTCAGCCCCTCCAACCTGAATGAAAGAATTCCAGCCCCCACATAGTTTATCCTCCTTGAAGTCTTTATGCATCTCTGCCTCCTAGCAACTTCTTCCTTTATCTTCCCTTCCCTCCTCAGCGGTGAGCTGTGGAGAAGCAAGCCGCGTTGGTAAACCCCATCATCTCCACCAAGAATATACTGTGCACCTGTGGGATGCTGAGCTCTGTATGAGATGATGGGAAAATAGGCTCCTTCGCCACTCCCCTCACATGTTGGGCGCCAAGTGTGACGGGATACAAGGATTTATTAAAGAGAACGAGACCAAGGTACACACAGGCTACAATACCCAAAAGGAGCTCCTCGTTGGAGTACACAGGTCGGCGGTCCGCGCAGAGAGAGAGCTCCCCACCTGAGTTAGCCATTTTATACTCCCCCTGGGACGTGGTTGACCCGGCCCCATTAATTAATTAGAGGGGTGTCAGCGGGTGTGGTCACAGGTGGACCCTTTCAGTCCACATGGAAACACTGGTTCCTAAGGAATGAAGAACAGGATGTGGGCTGGGGAGGGACCACCTGTCATACATCCCTGCTTCCTCTCTCAGCATTCACAGGCGTCCATGAGAATCCAGAACCCTGTGCGGCGCTGAGCTCTGCCCGCGGAGTTTTCTCTAGCCTGTTTGGCCTTGCTCATTTGCTTCTGAACCAGCAGGTGTGACGCTCCTTACTCTTGTAGTTGCTTGCCGGCAGTAACCTATGACCTCCGGAAATTGCTTGACCTTTCTAAAATGCACTGTAATTTTAAGTTGCTCATATTTTACCATCAAAAGTTAATTAAAATACCACAATTTTAATTAAAATACCATTATTGGCAAGAACAGAATCTTATTGTTTCCCACTCCTCCATTGCCGAGGTGTTGCTGAGGTGGGAGTTCAGCACATCCCTTCTCTCTGATCTCGACTCTTCGTGAGTCTGATGTGCCTCACCAGGCATCTTAGACTGGCGAGTCAGGAGCACAGGCAAGGCCTAAGAGTACCTTCCTGTAAGTCACGGACCTGTCGCTACTTCCACAAGGCCAAGGCTGTTGCTGCTCATGGCCTCGTTTGTATTCTGTCTTATTCTCCCCTTTTCCTCACTCAGTCTCCCTTCTGTGACAAGGCTTTGGAAGCACGTTCTGTAGGAGCTCAGATATCCACGTCCCTGCGGCACTCTTCCTACTGAGTTCTGAATGTGTGGACAGGATTCCCAGAAATCATAGACTCAGGCCAACAAGGCAAGAAGAATCTCAGCTATTTGGTAAAAGTTTTTCAGTCAGTGACTACCATAAATAGCCATTAGCTTTGTTATCTATAGTAGGAAGGGAGGCAAACACTGTGTAATGTTGAGTGGTTTGGTTGGAAGCTTTGGCTGATGATGTTGTTGTGAGCTAAGAAGACGAAGAAGAATTTCCTCTTGAACGTTGGTGCTGACTTTGAGCTGGAATGGTCAAGAAGATTCTAGCTGGGTGGGTGGTGGTGGCGCACGCCTTTAATCCCAGCACTCGGGAGGCAGAGGCAGGTGGATCTCTGTGAGTTCGAGACCAGCCTGGTCTACAAGAGCTAGTTCCAGGAAAGCCACAGAGAAACCCTGCCTCAAAAAAAAAAAAAAATTCTAGAAAATGGGAAAATAGTTACAGGCTATTCTTCCACAGCAAGGTCCTTTTATTTACTAAGGATCTTTATGACATGACGTAGGAAACCTGAACCTTAAAGTCAAGAGAAGACTCTGAGCCGAGGGCAATGCTGGGTCAGTTCTGAGTCCTGGGGGCCAGCAGTGTAGCTTGTACTTTAGCGGTTTGGTTTTGTTTTAAAATTGGTCTTCCCAGAAGTGAGCCCTCCTCAGGAGCTTTGGGTAGTACAAAGAGAAAAGATCCTAGGACAGGGTAAATCTCACAGAAGGGCACAGGGAGGGGACAACTGGGGTGTGTCTTAAAGCACCTCCAAGTTTCCTTTGGACAGCCACTGTTGTCCCACTGGGAGGCTGAGGAGACTGGGGTATTTCTGCCTACTTCCTGCCTGTCATTCACTGGTTAGAAACTGTCATTGATGGAGAAAGCTAACTCTCACCATTGCCTGTACAAGACAGTGTTAGGAACCTGAGCATAGTCCTCTGAGAAAGGGATATGGGGGTTGCTTGAAATATCTGGAACTGGAATGTCTCCAAAGGGTAAAAGTCCCAACAGGTACAGTACAAGCATTTGGCTACACGAGCTATGGTCTGAATGTGTCCCCTTTCTCTCAAATCTGTATGCGGAAGTCGCAGTCTCCAGTGTGACTGTTCAGAGACAGGAACTTTAGAATGGAATTCAGATTAAGTAAGGTCACGAGGGTGAGTCCCGAATATGGGAGGACTGTTGGTCTCACAAGAAGAGGAAGGGACAGCAGATATGTCCCTCTCTGTCCCTTCAGAGAAAGAAAGACCCATGTAAAAACATAACCAGAAGGCATCCAGGAAGTATAACTAGGAACTATAGTTGAATGGCATTTGTCTTGGATTTCTGAGTCTCCAGAACTGTAAGAAATGAGCATCTGCTATTTAAACCCTAATCCGTGGCCTTTTGTGTAACAGTAAGTACAGCAGACTGAGAGAGATGCAGGAGCCATCAGCTGCTCTCTCACAGCATCTGGGAGAGCTCTGATAAAGCCATCCACATTTACATTTACATCCAAGGGGCTGCTCCTAACTTGTCCTTCGTTGGCCTCTGCCATTGGTTCAACAGTTGGGTCCACCTGTGCCTCTTACCTCTTCATTGTAACTTGCTTCAAGAGAATTATCCCTGCTAGAGGCCATATCAAGGAGGAATTTAATATAACGCCATTTCTCCCTGTCTCTTCAGGCATCCAACCTGCAAAGTATGAGATCTCAAAGAACCAGCCTGTCTCCCACTTCCTGCTCACTCTTCAGTTTGGAGAGGCTGCAATGAAGCAGGAACCATGGAGAGTGCAGGAGTCTGGTCATCCTGCCCATGTAACCCAAGGATGTACAATTGCTAGCCTCTACTTAACCCAGCACTGTAGGACAGAGGCTTCTGAAGCCACAGACTGTATCCCATAGCAAAGGGTCAATGGTTCTAGGAGTCTGGAGTCTAGCTGTTGGCTTCCCAGACATGGCTACTCCTCATTGGCCAGCAGCCTAGAGAGGACAAGAGAAACCCACTAAGAAGGAGACCTGGAGTCAGCTTTGTCTCCTAATCCACCACTAGAGGACAAGTAGGAATGAAAAGGGTGGAATAGAGGAACTGAAGTGACTGCCTGGTCCAGGTAACACACTTTGTTAGCACTGTCAGCCACTCTCGAGCCCCCAGGTCTATGCCAAATCCACTTCCTTGGACTAAAAATAATCAGCCCCACATGACAAACGTTAAAGTATTTTTAGCACCCCTCAGACAACCAGCCTTCCTGTTAGGGTTCAGCTTTTGCTCTCCCGAGTTGACTGCAAGAGCAACTGAAACTACCTGGAACTTTCCACCACAAACAGGCCACAGTGACTCCAGGTGACATCTGCCTGTAGGTGCCAAAGGGACTTTGCACCAGGAGATTAGAATCTCTAACTGCCTTCTGCTTTCAGATGGCAGGAGACCAGGAACAAAGAGAGAGTAAAGACTTAGAAATTCGGGGTGAAGAGTTCGGGCATTTTGAGGGTCACTTGTGTGGTTTCCTGAAGAGGGTTCTAGGAATCAGAATGCAGGACTGTTGAAACGTTCACAACGGAAACCAAGGGAGCCCGTGACCCGGCCACACCAGCAGGCAGCTTCCAGGTGGTGAAGATATTTTACTCTGTGATGCCAGGCAGCAGGGGAGGCTGGTGGTGAGGAGAAATTGGCCAACTCTCACCCATCGAAGGGAATTTCAGGGTTGACAGGATAATTCATTAGAAAACAAAATGTCCCTTTTCTTAAATGCATACGCACAGCATGAACCCTAGGAAGCAACTTCCCTTTACCTGGATAGCAATTCTTTCCTGCCAAAGATCTCTCGTTATAACCGGTCTGCCAGGCTTTAGATATCGCTTGTCCTCTTCGTATTTATTATAGTTCTGCAAAAGAAAGAGATGCGGGAAAAGACAGAGTTGGACCAAGAATACATGTTTTTTACAGAGTCGTGCATACCACTAGGAGTGAAAAATTTAGGGGAGGAAATGTGTGGGATAAAGAATTGGGAGAAAGAAATCCAAGCGTGCCCAAGCCAAATAACAATAGTTTGGTGGCAAAGGCATTTTTCTGAGGCCCAAGGGAAAGCTACCCAGCTCTTGGTTGCTGTGACTACTTTGTTCATCCAAATCTGGTAAGTGGTGGAGGCTCAGTCTGCAGAATCAAGCAAGAATCAGGCTCCCGAGAGTAAAGTTCTTGACTTTGGTCTCAACCTCTGACACAACATAGTTTTTCTGTTCTTGAGTAAAAAGAGGAATTCCTCTAAGCATGCCAACACCATGCTCCTTCTTCTCTGCCTGAGGAAAGCATAGAGAGTGGGCAAGGTGGAGCCTTCCCAGAGATGGAGTACTGGGCTGTGAGGTGATGCTTGTTCCCTAGCTGTGGCTGAAACCAGAAAGAGCTTGATAGGGGCTGTAAGGAAGAGGGTACTGGTTTCTAGATGGTTCTTTATGTTTGCCCTGCATGCAAGTCAACTTTCAAAGCAAATGCCAATGTTAGAAATGTTATATAATGCAAATGGGCATGTATGGTGTGTGTGTGTGTGTGTGTGTGTGTGTGTGTGTGTACACATGTGCACACACGTGTGCATGAGTGTGTGTCTGTGTTTGGGGGTGAGAGAGGAGGTGGAAGTGATGAGGTGCCAGATGTGATGGGTGGTGAAACTCAACTACACCTTAACTGCTGAACTGAGATTGTCAAGACCACCACAAAGGAGGCTGCTACTATCCACATAACTCAGGCGCTGTTTCAATCAGAGTTAGCCCGCTTGGGTTTAAGCTGTTACCAAAACTTTTGGGTCTAATCATAAGCCCTGCCAACGAGGTGCAGCCACTCAGCCTCATGGGCCAATTAAAGGGACAAGTAGTGAAAGGTAGAGAAAGGAGATTTATTCAGCATGGTCACACGAACAGAAGGACAGAAAGAGAGGTCTCACGACAGGCCTCATCCCCACCCCTGCAATCCATATTTGTAGGCTGTCTTAAGCTTTAGGTTTAAACAGAAGGCAAGAGGCATCTATAGCTAAGCAGTCTGCTGTGCTCCCATCCATCATTGTCTCGGCTCCAATTCGTCCTGCCAGTGGTCTGCTAAGTTAGCAGAACTGTGGGAAATCTAGTCCACGCTCTAGATAACACCAGGACACAGGCCTTTCCCTTCCTCCAGCATGAGGTCCAGGAGAAGCTCCAACCCTTGGGGGTCAGTTATCTTAGCACTCTGATAGCCATGTGGGATCTCTCTTCTTGTTCTGTTGGGTGTCTCTCTTTACTTGCCTTTGTTTTTTGAGACAAGGCCCGTGACTCACTATGCAGACCAGGCTGGCCTTATAGAGATCCACCTCCCTTTGCCTCCCAAGTGCTGGGGTGAAAAGTGTGCACCCCCATACCTGTCCTAGCAGTGTCTTTCTTTAGAATTTTTGCTCCTGCCAGTATGGTTGCTTTCTGACCGTTAACATGGTTGCTTACCTAGGCTCCATCTCTCTGCTTCTCAGACTCTCAGGTTTCTCTTTGGAAATGAAGGTCCGAATCAGAGATGAGGTTCCTTTCCATACAAAGGCCAAGGCAAGCCCCAATGCTTAAAGTCACCCTTCCCAGGTGAGTGGGAAAACAGGGACTGTGGGGCAGCTCAGCACATCTCATTCCTACCCCTTTTCCTCTAGAGGTCTTTGCTCAGGCCCTGCCTCCACCGTAAGTCTCTGTGCAGCTTCACATGTTCGCCAAACAGATAAAGCATTTGCATAGAACGGCATTTTCATGGTGCTTACTATAAGTGGAGCGAACTCCTCTTCCACGGTGGTTAGGACAGGCTTTCCAAGGTGCGGAAAAGAAGACAGATGTACAGTTCGTAGTGGGGGATAAAAAGCTTGAAAAAGAAGCCCCACATGCATAATATTTTGACCTTGAGAAGGGAAAAAAAGACAAACACTAGTTTGTACACAGAAAACAAACCGCTGTGGCGGTTGCATTAGGAGAAACCTTGGTTGCTTGCTCTCAAGTAAAAGAACAGGATTGTTGATGACTGAGGTTAACATCCTTTTTTTTTCTAACATGAAAATATCATATGTAATTAGATTAAAAAAGAGATCTGGGAAGGAAGGGTGACTGGAGTCAAGGTGGAATCAACAAAAGCGCATTTTGATTTTATTAGCTGGTGATTAGAGCCATCTTTGGCATTGTACTCATGGCGCACAGCCGGCAGGATGTTGCTATAGAAAGTCGTTTGTGGCCGCTGTCTGGACTAATTGAGCGACAACAATAAACAATGGGTGACGAAGTCGCAGGTCCCTGCAGGGAGCCTGTTGAAGCCTTTCAAAGAGTAACCAGCAGAGCATCACGTCAGAGGAGAGTGACGAGTCTAGCTGTTTCAATCAAGCAGTCAAGTGCTGTTTAGAAATAGAATCACCACTACCCCTACGGAACCGGCTGGAGCTGCCCCATGGAAGAACATTCTGAGGAGCAAGGTGGAGACTGCGAGTTAGCCAGAAGAGCAAGGGGAGGAAGTAGTTCACATTGGCTGTGTTCTGCACTGTGCGGATGCTGAACAGGTGGGCAAGGAGATCATCCTGCATTCCAGCTGCCCATTCCCTCTTCTTCCCTCCTGTGTGGATAAAACAGAACTAAGTGAGACAAGCCCCGAACTCCAAGGAAGGTACATGGGAAGGTCGCGGCTGCCCTGGCCCAGTAACAGCCAGGCTTTGTCTTCAGGAAGAGACACCTTCTCTCCCTTGCTCTCCTTTTTTTTTCCCCCTTCAGGCTCTTCAGAATAAATTAAGTGCAGAAGCTAGCAGCTCAGCTCTATTTTGCCCCTTGGTGTTGTGTCTGGGATCCCGGGCTGAGACCAGAAATACAGACTGTGATGATGAGGGAGACAGGAACTTGTCGGGCAGCTTTAGGGAAGGAGACCCAAAAGTTAACAGGTTTTTATCCCCCTTAGCTAAAAGCTACAAATGTCCCCTGTCCTGCCAGCAGTCTTGTTCTTTCAGAGCCAAGGATGCCATAGGAGGTTGATTTTCTCACTATCTCTCTCTCCAAATGAACATCCTTCCTGAAATCCGTACTGAAGGATACGACCACACTGAGAATAGGTGCCTGGACACTTCATGACTAGCCAGTTTGTCCTTCACCTCATATCTCACCCCAGTTCCCAACATAAAAAACCCTTAGACTAACAGGCACCCCAGTTCCCAACATAAAAAACCCTTAGACTAACAGGGACCTGACCTCTGGGAACTCAACCTACTCTTTCAAGCTGCCACTGCGAATCTGTAATATAGATCTTTTCTATATTACGCATGCCCCTGCTCTGTGAGGATTTCACTCTTCAGATTCCTAAGTCAAGAGCAGGCCACTGATCTGGAAGCTTTTTGTTTTGGATGGACCCATTGCATCCTCCCAACTAGGGAACTGTGTTGACCCTGGTGAGCTTTTTGAAAGTAGGTGTAATCTGTTGATGTCTTGATTCCATCCACTTAGCTGAAGATTCTAGAAAGATAGGTGCTTAGGAACCCTTGTAAAAGTGGCTCTATACATTCCAGAGAGAGCAAAGCTGACTTTTAGTCTGGCGAGGCTTGCTCACTAGGCCTTGACTAGCCTCCTCTACCCGGGTACCCAGCCCGAGATCAGTCAGGGTGTTTGAAATCTTTCAGGGAAAGAATTACTGACTTTCCTTCCTAGGATCTCCAGATGGTGCCCTATAAAAATCACAAGTTAATAAGAGAAAAACAAACAGAAGTTTATTAACATGTGCATTGTGCTAACTAACACATGGAAATACCCAGAGATAAGTAAGCCCCCAACATGCCAGCGACAAGAACCTAGCTGAAAGAGGCTTCTGGGTGAGAGATGCCAGCTGTGGGAAGATGAGTGGGACGAGGAGATGAAGAGGGCTGGTTAGTGAGGTTTTTCATGTGGATGAATGTGAAAGAGTCCTTCCCTTCCTTGTTCAGGAGAGAGATCCCTCACATGGAAATTTCCTTTATAAATGAACTCCTCTATAAAGGGAAAACACATGCCCTGCATGTAGGCCCTTTCTTGTGTCTGCTGACTCTCCTTCACCTCTGGCTCAAAATATCCACACACTAAAGAGGCGTTTGGGAAGAGAACCTACTTGGGGACTTTTCAAGATCCTCCTGCTGTCACTTCAACGTGACTATCTTCTCGCTCACTCGTCTGCTTTTCTGCGCGAGTCTGTTTGATGTTGTTCTCACAGAATACCCAAAGCTGGGGACCATAGAAAGAAAAGTGGCTTCTTCAGCTCATGGCTCTTGAGATTCAAAAACATGTTGCCAGCCTCTCCTTGCCTCTGGTGAGTGCCTCATGTGATAAAAGGCATCTTGGTGGCAGAAATATGTGTAATGGTGTCCATATATCTTGATAAGAAGTATGAGCAACTTGGGGATGAGGTGGTCATGTTTACCCTGTTCAAAATAACCAGAGTCCCACAAACACTACATTAATCCCTTTTGAAGGTGTCATCCTCAATGACCTAATTTTCATACACCATGTTCCACCTCTCCAAACCATAGCATAACTCATGTTGTACACCAAGAAAGACCTCACAGCTCTACCTTTACTGAAAACACGAAGCCCCACCCATTCCTCTGACCCACGGCACAGTGCAGCCAGTCACTTGCCTGGTTGCTCTCCTTCTGTACACAGCCCAGGAAAATAGCCAAAAACCTATACCTTAGCCTCCAGTTGTCACTCCCTGATTTTCCTCCATCTTGGACACATTTCAATTAACTTTCAGAAAATATGCTTATCAGTTGATTTCTGCACTGACGTGGTGACACTGTTGTGCCCAGTTGTCCATTTAAGGCCAGTATAGATGCTGTTCTGAAGATAGTTTTCTATGTGTGATGAATATGAGCAGGCTTCGAGTGTAGCAGTTTAACCCCCAAAAGGTGGGCGGGCTTGGAACATTGAACAACGATGAAAACAAATGATGATTAGCAAACCTTTACTTCTTGCTGTGACCAAATACCAGAGAGAGGAGACAGGAGGAAAGGAGGGTTTGCTTTAGGGGATACAGTCCATCATGGTAGGAAAGGCACCGTAGCCTTGTGGAATATTAATTTAAGATGTGTTACATTTGTTTATGCTGTGGAGCATTTGTTTAATGATACAAAGAAGTGTTGCATCATGTCGCATTTGTTTAACTCTGTGAAATTGTGTTACTTTGCCTGTCTAAAACACCTGATTGGTCTAATAAAGAGCTGAACGGCCAATAGCAAGGCAGGAGAAAGGATAGGCAGGACTGGCAGGCAGAGAGACTAAGTAGAAGAGAAAATGTGGAAAGAAAAGATCAAGGAGCAAGAAAAGAGAGAAGGAGAAAAGGACTTCAGGGGTTAGCTGCCCAGCTACATAGCCAGACATGGACTAAGAAGGAAAGAAAAGCTATACAGAAAGAGAGAAAGGTCAAAGACCAGAGGCAAAAGGTAGATGAGATAATTTAAGAAAAACTGGCTAGAAATAAGCCAAGCTAAGGCTGAGAATTCCTAAGTAATGATAAGTTTCCATGTGTATTTATTTGGGAGCTGGGTGGCGGGCCCCCCCAAAGCATAAAAGAGTTTTAAAAAAAAAAAGCAAACTACAGGCTGGTGGGCTGGTCTAGCAGGTAAGGGTGTGTATTGCTAAGCCTGACCACCTATGTGTGATCACCAGGACTTCATGGAGGAAAGAACTGACTCTGCCTTCCACATGTATGCCATAGCATGCACACATCCACAAAGATTCTTGCACAAAATAAAGTAAATGAGTGTTTAGAAATAGAAATGGGAGTTTCTATGGATCTAATAATTAGCCAAGGTGACTTCATCCTGGAGCTGGTAGGCTCATTACACTATATGATTTGAGCTTCCTTATAATGAAAGAAATCTGGACATGGACACATGGGAAAAGCATCATGTGGAGGGTGGCGTTTGAACTCAAAGAGCAAAGGATCTACCAGAAGGCAGGCGAGAGGTCAGAAGCCAATTTCTTCCTAGGGCCTTCAAAGGGCGTGAGCCGGTTCACGCCACTCCCTGTGTTTGAACTTCTAGACTTATAATGGTGGTATAATAAATGTCTGGTTTTCTAAGCTGTTTAGTAGAGGACACTTTGTTATGGAAGCCCTGGCAACTGAATACTGTCCCCACCATGTCACCTCTGCATTCCATTCCTCTCTGAACCAGCATTTGGGAGTCTGTCGCCCTTATACCACAAAATAGTGACAGAAGACCCATTTCTGACCTTCAGGAGTTCTGGACCTTTGCATAATTCTTAGGTAAGTGTGATAGCTCAGGCTTTGAGTCAAAGGAGTCTAAAAATTAAGTCAACTATTAGGGGTGGAAGAACGCCAGCATCTGTAATGTGTCGACTGCATGGCTACAGCAATGACCACAGCGAGAGGGCCATGGTCTGAATTCTGTGTTTGGTACTGTGCACACTGGGGTAAGGGATAAAGGGTACAGTGGTAGCTGTAGCCAGGCCCTTTCCTAGAGTGAGGGTGTCTGCAGGGTGTATCAGTTCTGCCCTCCTACCCCTGAGTTCACACGCGCCTGTATATGTCTGTGTGTGGTGTGTGTGTCTGTGTGTGGTGTGTGTGCCTGTGTGTGGTGTGTGTGTCTGTGTGTGGTGTGTGTGTCTGTGTGTGGTGTGTGTTGAAAAGATTGCTTATCTCCTACTTAGCTTTGAATGGATGGATGTGGACTTAAAACTGATACTGGGTTAAAGGAGAAAACACAGGTCCATTTACTTGTGCACCGGTTGTTATTCAAGAACAACTTGTAGAAACAAAGATTTGTAGATCAATCCAACCAAAAGATGTGAGACAAGTTTAAGGCATCAACAGGAAGGGACAAAAGAGGCTTGGGTTTTCCTTGATGCTGGCGGGAATCTGCAATCTGTCTCCTTCCTGAATTTGTGGGAAACTCTTCAGAGGGGAGATTTGAGCAGGTAGAGCTCTGAAAGATTGATTTACTTAGATAAGGTAAGTTATGGTAAGATTTTAATTGGGTTTACTTTAAAATAATATCCAGGCCAAAATAACTATCCCTTCAATAATATATGTATACATTCACATTACACACACACATTCCCACACACAAACACCTGAAGTGGCTGGATAGTCATTTTTCTGATGGTTTTGAACACTCTGATTCTGGAGGGCATGTTTTGCTGTCTTTGCCTTCCGGGTCTGGAGTGAAGCAGCCACAGATGGGGTCAATATTTGCACCATTTACTAAAATCATTCAAACCACCCCGTCCCTGTATCTTCCTTCCCTCACCTCTGCCCTCTCCCCAGAGTCTGGTAGAAGAGCAGCGCGAGTCTGCAGGGCAGCTTCCTCACAACTTCAGAACCTTTGTCTACCTACAAGATTTCCCAAGGAGTCTCAGAAGCAGCAGCAAAGGAGAGCAGATGCTCCAGACGGTTCGCACTCCTGTATAAGCCTGCTTGAGTAAGAGCCAGAAATATCTGGGTTCTAACGCCACTTGGATACCAACATTTGGGAAACTTGGATTATAAATGCCTTTGCCATGTCCCCAGTGCAATGTAAGAATCTCTTCATGCACTGAGTGGCCCCACAGAGTCTTCACAGTATACACAGAGATTGCTCCAGACCTTCCAGCTTAAGGGTATTTTCCCTTTCCTCTTCAGGGAAAGCATAGATGGACCACTCCCCCAGGGCTCTGCATCCCGTCTCAGGCTCAGCTGCAACATTTGCAGCATTTCCCATTTCCCATCCAGGCCCACCCCATCCTCTGGGGCTGCCTGCTTTAGCAGGGGTTTCACCCACACAGAAAACATTGCTGAGACGCCTCTTTGTGACTTTACTGAAGAATAGCTGGATTTCAGAAGGGGGAAAGCATCCCTGGTCAGATGTGTGGCCAAGTCCCTTGTGGATGGCTCAGTTCACTTGGTTCACTGCTTCTGCTACTGTCTATCCCGCACTGGGAAGGTGCTTTGCTGACACAGATCCCTTCGCATTGTGAATAGGGCGATTACTAAACAATGAAGCCATTACACAAGGAGCAAGGGCTGGCTGGAGCCAACAAATCTGTACTCTAGGTTTACAGAGCTATAATTATCCAAAGTTTTAAAACACAATGATGTCTGCTGAAAAGGAACATCTGGGAAGGAACCAAGCCATCCCCATTAAAGGCACCGTGTGCATCCCCACAGATTGGATGACTCCAAGTTAATGGGGTGGCGATTTTTTTTCAGATGTCACTCAAGCTAACAAATGTGCCGAAAGGTTTAAGCAGAACAAATGTGCAGAGGGGAAAATTCCAGATCAAGGGAAGATTTATAAGATCAACTAGAACTTGGCCGCAGAAAGCATTCCAGGCGGCTGTGATGAATAGTCACGAAGAGAAAGCAACGCTTTATGGGGAGTTTTCCCATATGAAAATGAAAGCCTTTTCCAGTTGTCATTTTATTTCAAAATAAACTTTCTTAACCTCCAGAGGACCCTGTGTGAAAGAGTAGGCCAGGATGGGGTAGTGTCCCATGGAACTCAGGACTAGGAGACAGGGCTAGTGCTGGGCACATCAGTAGTTGTGGGAGATTGGAGCCTTTATATATAGATTTGGTCCTGGTGGCACCATTGCACCTTGCTTTGAGGATGGAAGTTAGCACGTGCTCTCTTCCATTACGATCTTTCTAAAAACAAGATACAGGTCACATGCTTAGGGCCCCTCAGGGTCTTTTAGAGTCTACAGTTACATAACCAGTTTCTTCTGCTGAGGGTATTTCCTCTATGTGAACAGATAACGGAAAAGAACAAACCAGACCAAAAGATCACAGGGTTATTCTCTTCCGCCTAGGGGAATATCTGCTTTTTATGTGTTTCCTTTTGTTCTTGAGACAAGGTCTCACTATGTAGCCCAGGTTGGCCTGGAACTCTTACTTTGTAGCCTAGGCTATCCTCAAACTCGAAGTCTTCCTGCCTCAGTCTCCCAGGTGCTGTAATCACAGACATGAGACTTAGGAGACGATGGTTTTAGAGGAGCAAGTCTCATGGGAGTAGGAGGCCAGGGGCAGCAGAGAGGGAAAGTCTTCTTTCCCATCTTCCAGGGCACTGGGGCAGTGTCACCAATGAGGTTGACGTGCACTTGAAGTGGAATCCTGGCACCATTTTGGTCATCCTGGGTTGCACAGCGGGATCAGCAGTCAGGAATGTGTCTCCTGCTCTCCTCTAGCCGCCTTGTCTATAGTCGTTGCCACAGTCCATTCTTTGGTGACACCCCTCCCTTGCCTTCAGCACCCTGCAAGTCCCCGTTTTGGTTGTCTTCTACACATAAACCTCAAAGCAGGTTGAGGGAGCTAAAGAGCGAACATTTTTGAGTCAGGTTATCCGCTTTTCCCGCAGGTGTTTGCATCTTGATTGCTCTACCAGCAATGTTGCAGCAACGTGAAAATAAAAGCAATAGTTAGCAGTGGAGCCGCCCTGATGCCGTTTGAACAGCCCGTTCGTCTCTCACCTGTCACACGACCCTCTGCTCTGCTGTGTTAGACGTGTGCCCATTTCTAACACTGCCGGCCACGTGCACATCAGCGCTGCTACCTGCGGAAGCTTTTGCTAGCAATTCTGAACTTGAGTGCACAGGGTTGTGAGCCGAGTTTTGCTGCTTTGTTCTCTACTTATTTATTTATTTATTTATTTATTTGTGTGTGTGTGTGTGTGTGTTTAAGCACTATGTAAACTTGTTTAATTGTGTGTAGAGTGATTCGGAGAAGACAGAATAAAAGGACACATAAAGACAGATGTTGAGAGTGGGAATAACGCTGATGTAAGCCAAGGAAACCAACTGGAAGTTGAACAGGGGCAAGCAATGGTTCTTCCTTGCAGTCTTTGAAGGGCTTACGGCTTTGTTTACAAAGCTTTAGGGTTTTGTTTCCCTTCTTGAACTTGAAGGGGGGATGATTTCTTGTATTTTTAAACTGTTTATTGTGACTTGCTAAGGGATACTGACAATTTTTTTAAAAGACAGTTACAGTGGCTTATGAAGAGGGTGACAGTTGTGTTTGAAAGAAATTCAAAACACACAATGAGAAAAGCATCCACTGATTGTCTTGGAGACATTGTTGGTTAGGGTGTGGACATGAAGGAGCCTGTGGAAGTGGGGGGAACTGTAGGTAAGTCTTCAGTCACCTCAGAGAGCACACACTGTCATAATTGTTGAGAGAAATCGAATGCTAAAGGCATTTCCGGTGAGAACAAGAAGTTACGAATGTGTTTCTTGACCCTGGGTCAGAGAAATGGCTGAGTGGGTAAAAGTGCTTGCTGCCCAAGCATGGTGACCTGAGTTTGAAAAGCAGAACCATGGTAGAAGGAGGGAATGGACCCCCAAAAGTTTCTACAGACCTTCCACTGCCCCCAGACACATCTCATACACACAGGCACTCATGCGCACACACACAGTCACATATATACACACGCACATATACTCACACGTGCACTCCCATGCACACATGCATTCACATATGCTAATAACAATAGTAGTCGATAAAATTGAAACTGAAAATCCATTTTTGTTATAAGCATCAGGAATTTGGCTGAGTTTATTCTGCTGTTGGTGGAAACAGAACTTACGACAATGAAGTTGGATGTTGAATGTATGAGGCTTTCAAACAAGGCATGGGAAGTGTTACCTGGTTTCCCTTTATAGTAAGATGTCAGAGGAAAGGTAAGTAGAGCAAGAAAGTATTAAGTAAAAATGAACTAGTTACTTCTCAATGATTATGAAAATTCTCACCAAAACACAAAAAGCAAAAATATTAAGAAACATGTGTAGCCTATGCCTGCCTCTAACTTAATATGTAGCAGAAGATCTTCCTGTCTCTACCTTCCAAGCACCGGTATTATAGGCATGAACCACCACCTGTAGGTTATGAGGTACTGGGGATCCAGCTCAGAGCTTTGTACATGCCAGGCGAATTCTTTACCAACTGATATACATCCTCACACCAAAAACGGATGCTTTACTAGAGAGAACACAAGGCTTGGGCTGCATAATATTTTGCTATAGAGATTAAGTAAATGAGTACATCTTGAGGATCCAACCAATCTTTTCAGTAGAAACCAGAAACACAAGTGGGTTTATCCTAGACCGATATGTCTATATTTCTGTCTACTCACTTATAGTCCCTGTGAAGTACACAGAAGATCAGCAAGCTTTTTAAGAATGTGATATCTGCAGATAAAGTGACAGCCTGGGACAGGCTGATGTAAATAATTCAATGATGAGCTATGGAATTCATGGAATTGATAATGTTTACACGTGATTTTGGTCTTACGATTGATGTTAGATTGTGCTCAAACATTAGGGTCGAGTTAACACTCTTGACAAGGCATGAATATACAGTACATGAGGGGAAAGTGTGAATTTGGAGGTTAGAGAATGGACTAGAAGTGATGTGTATTATCCATCGCCTCTAGTTATGTTCATGGAGATGCCAGGCGCCTGTGTTTTAAAAATGGGTCTTTACAAATATAACCAAGGTATGACAAAGTCATACTGAATTGTGATGAGCCCTCAAGCCTATGACCACCCTGTGTAAAGGGCTTGGGAACTAACTAAGAAAGGCCCAGATGCAAAGAAGACAGTGTGAAGATGGAAGCGAGACCAACAGGATATCAAGGCTCTCCGGGAGCCACCGGAAGTAAGGAAGACACTTGTGAATCTGGAGGAACGTGAACCTGCGGTCACCTCAATTTCAGGTTTTCAGCCTTCAGAACTTAGAAAATAAGTCTCTGTTCTCTAAAATATATTAAAAAGTGTGTGTGTGAGGGGGTGTGACCAAAGTATGATGATACACCTGTATATCACAATATACCCATTATTTTATAGGCTAACTGAAAGCATTAACTTTTAAAATGTTTAAGTGTTACTAATTTGTAGACTGAACCATTTTCTCAGGTCTTTTTCTACACACATTTCTCCTTGCCTATCGTCAGCTTACTCTTCAATTACAGGAAACTGTATTTGTGTCCTCTACTACAGGACAATCAGAGCAGCCTAGAAAGTTGGAGAGGTATTGAAGGTCTGTGGTAGTGTACGACTGTTTTTTACTCCTTCTGACGTGAGATCTCTGACCTAGAATTTGGAGAGCCAATTAAAACAAACAAACAAAACAAAAACAAAAAAAACAGTGCTGTGCATGTGTGCGCGTGCACAAACATACCACCACCACCAACAACAAACAAACAATAAAATAGGAAGTATCTAGGGCAACTACAACCCTCGTTTCTATAACTGATTATACAAATGTAGCTTATTTTTGAGGCTCTTTTCTGCTATTACCGATTCTGTATCCCTTTTGCCTCCAGTAAGAGCCTAAGCTGGGGACCGGTTATACATGGTGGTATAAGGCCAGTCTTCCTTCCCAAAGGGCCTGAGGCACCGATGGGCCTGACAAGCTTGGGTATTAGTTTTTCATAGTCTTTAATCACACTGCCTGATAACATTAAAAAGCACGGTAAAGAATGCCTTGTGTCCGGGCACACTTGGTCTTACCTCTGCTGTGAGTTAGGAATCCAGTATTAGATCAGTCACTCTAGACAGCACAATAGCTCCTTTACCTATTGATTCAGAAGCAGGAGGAGTCCTGAGTAGCTGAGTGACCAACCATCTTAACTTCCAGTTCAATGCGATGGCAGTTTTGTCTCCTGGTGCCAGTACTTGTCCCTCTGAAATGGAGATTTCCGAGCTAGTACAGCATAACTCATGGGAACAGAAAGCAAAATTTGCTAGTGGGTCCCTAACTGTACACACCACCCTTGATTCCTAGGCCCATGAATGGTTCCCATGGGAGAAACAGTGCTGCATTCTGAATGCTGATTGAGAACATATGTAGCCTTATGGAGAAACTAACTGTAGCTCTGTAAGGATTTGCTGTCTTGCTGGGGCTGTAACTGAGCCTTTCAAAGGTCATTCCACCTTTCTGTTAAGCCACCTGCTTCAGGATAGTGGACACAGAGGTGAGATCATGAAACCCAAAACCATGTGTCCATTGATGAGCCAGCCCCCTTGACCAGAAACAATGGTGTGTAGAATAAACACTATTAGGAGATCTAAAGCATTTTATAAGCCCACTGGTGCCCATTTTAGCAGAAGGATCCTCCATACTTTGGAGCTTGCCAAAGATAAAAACAAAAGCACAAACAAACAAAAACCAAAAACAAACCTCTTTGTCTTCCACTGAAATCCTCAAATATCATGATATCTGCTACCACACACCACAAGTGACTGAGCAGTTTGCCTAGTAGCCAATACCTTCTTCAGAACCTTTGCTTGCTCAGAGGACCCTTTAAAAGCAGAAGCCTTTTGGTTCATTCAGTAGATTGGAGTAAAACACTATCATGAGATGTGCGTTACTGTCAACATTCAAAGATGCTTAGTAGGGTCCTTTCTTGGTCATAGGAAGGGGTTACACACAGCATCCTTTATCTTTAGAAAAGATATGTGAGCTGAATCCCTAGGAATTTCACTGAGGTGGGAGGTCTCCAAATTTTTTTATCAGTTTTGCTTCTGTCGATTGACAGAATCTTAAGAATGAACCTAAAGGAGCTGGTTAGCTGGGGATTTTGTTGTTGTTTTCTGGATCACTGGCTCCAATCAGAACATCATCACCAACGTCATGGCATAGTGTGATATCCTTGGGAGGAAATTGACCATTGAGAGTCCCATGAAACAACTTATGAAATAGTGCTGTCGAGTTGCACACCTCAGAGGCAAGACAGCATAGGTGTATTGCCAGCTGCTTCTGGTGGTCCCTACTGATAGATAGAAAGAAAAGTGAATCGGTCAAACTGGTTGCTGCATGCTCGAGACAAGATGTGCTCATTTGTTCAAGCAAGGAAGCCACATCAGGTGCACAGCAGCTGTAATGACAGTCACCACGTGGTTATGCTTTTGGTAATCCAGTGTCTTTCTCCTGGATCCAGCTGTCTTCTGCATGGTGTCAGCCGGCAAGGTGAGTGGGAATCTGGTGAAAATCATCGCCCCTTTGTTCGCAAAGTTCCAGATGTTAGCACTAATCCCTGGAACCCCCCCCCCCCCACAGATGTGGTCTTGCTTTTGATTTATTTTCCAAGACAGGGGAAGTTCTAGTTGTTTTCTCCTGATCATCCTCATTGTATTGGCCCACATTTTAAGATTAGGGAGTCAGTGGGGGGTAGAGGAGTTCTGCCAGCTGCTGAGTACGTCTATTCCAATTATTCATTTTAGACCTGTGGAAATAATCACAGGGTGGGTGGGTCCAGAGAACCACTGAGCCATTTTGAGACAGAACTGAAAGAAACACTATTAACTAATCCATAAGTTACCTCCATAATCCCCTACTCCAACTAGTTTCCCTGGATTCAGATTCAATTCATAGCCGGTGTCCAGAAGTATCCAAAAGATCTGATTATTTCATTTTTTTTTTCAATGTACACTTAACCCTAGTAGAAGGTTAGCTGTCCCTTTGGGGGAAGGCTAGGAGAAAGATTAACATCATAAATCTCTGGCAGTATTCCAGGGTCTTTCCTCAAGAGGACCAGCTTCTCCATCACTGGGAGGGCTCTGAATCTGTAAACTGGATTGATTCTGGGAACCGATTGAGAGGCCGTGACTCTTGCTTTAGCTCAGCTTTTATATTTTAAGTTTTATAATTCAACTTGGACTCTCTGAGTTGGGAGTGAGTAGGATGAGCATGATAATCCCTTTAACCCAACAATCTTCCTTAACCTTAAATCTTTCAAAGGGTAATTCTTGGCAATGTCATATATGCATATAAATGAGTTTGGGGTGTTTCCACTCCCTCTCCACTACCATCTCTACTCCCTCTTTTTTCCTGCTGAGATCTCCTTTGTCCCAACCACCAATCTCCTCCTGTTTTGATGCATATCCTTTTCGTTTTGTATTTACTGAGTTTAATTATGGCTGTGTGCGTGAGCATGAATGGGGGCTTATTTGCAGGAATGCAGAGAATTTATCAATGACTACATCCCTGAAGAAAAGTATACCCCTAACCTCAGCACCCACTAAGGGCCCATAATTCCCTATGGAAAGGTAGGGTCTCATAAGCCTCTCTCCCAAGCATAATGCAATGATGTTGTATTCGATCTCATGCAGGTAACCACAGCTCCAGTGAGTTTATGCCTTGGCAAGAGGGATACGGACATCCCATTTAGGGCTGAGCATTGTACATCACTGCCAGCCTTTTGACCATTGATGCATTTCTAAGTTTACTATTGCCACCCCATGCAAAAGAAGCTCCTTCAATGAAGGCTGAAAGCAATGTTCATCCATTGGTATAAACATAAGCATTTTGCAGGAAGTTTGACATCATGTCCCTTTATCAAAACAGTAACAGATTCTCCTTATTAATCCTTTAGGTTATTTCCTCTGTATTAAACTTAGTTCTGATGGACTCACTGTGGTCCACTCTTTGGTGCACGTTACTAGACCTTTTGCTAGGAATGTTGTACCTATCTGGTAAGACCAGTAGAAGCTGTGGCTTGGATGCTTCTTGTCTCTCAGAGGCTCCTGTGTCAGAGGGGTAGTCCCTAGTGTGGCCATGTGAAAGGTAGCAAAATCTTTACGAGATGGCATCAATGGGAAGGCACTGGAAGTGTCCTCTCTGAAGGGATTAATGGGACTCAAATTAGTTCTTGTGAGAAGATTGAAAATGAAACAAGGCCATAAGGTTAGAACCATGAGGTTTTACCAGTTCCCATTGAGCCACAGACCATAAGGTTTAAGATCCTGGCTCATTGGCTGAGAGTACTTTGAAGTATGAGTACCAAGTTGGCTTGGTACTCCATGACAGCTGATCTCCAGCTACCTGCCATGATAGCTGCTTCATAACACATCTCTCTTCTCTACCTGTTTCTACCTATAATTCCATTTCCGTGTAGTCAGCTCAACTGTGGACTCCAGATTCAACACAGACATGTCTCAAAATTCTTCAGTTGGAATCTGTCACCCCTGTACCTCAGTAGGACTGTATTTAGAGACATAGTCTTTAGACAGGCTATCGGGTAGGCTATACTTCAATCTGATAGCTGTGCTCCTAAGGGAGAGACGATGACACATGGGGCATCCCAGACTGAGATGGTGGGAGGACACAGTGGGAAGGGGCCATCTGCAAGGTACAGAGGGGCATCAGGAGAAAGCCACCCTCTGAGACTCTGATCTCAGGTTGAAGCTCCCAGAACCGTGAGAATGGACATTTCTGTTGTTTAATGCACCCAATCGGTGGTGCTCTGTTATATCAGTCTGGGCTAATTAGTCCATTCCTAATGAACTACTTGCCCTTGAATTTGTTCAAGTTCTGCTTCTGGGGATCTCAATCTAATATTCAAAGGTTATTGATTTTTTTTTAGTTTTTCTCCTTTCCTAATATATTTAATTATGCTATAAATTCCTTTCTAAGCATGGTTAATGCTCCGACATGTAGCATTTTACAAGAATTTGTAGGACAATAGTAAGCTATAATAGACAACGATATTGTTTACTTTGAAATAGTTTCTAGATCCTAGTGAAACTTCTCCGAAGTGCAGCTATAATGTAAAAAGGCTTTGTGTCAGCTCTATATATGCCCCATAATATATGTCACGTCTGCCCCATGACTAGAATTAGTCCCAAAGTTAGCCAGAAGCACAGCCTGACATGCTTGCTTATAGCAGCCTTGCCTTTACAGTTTTTGCATAGGCTCTACATTTTCTTCACTGTCTTACTTTTATTGCTGTGAGGAGAAACCATAACCAAGGCAACTTATAAAAGAAAGCGTTCATTTAGGGCTTGCAGCTTCAGAGGGTTAGAGTACAGGACCATCATGGCAATGGGCATGGCAGCAGGCAGGAAGGCATGGTGCTGGAGCAGTAGCTAAGAGCTCCTCCATCCTGAGACACAGCCATGAGACAGAGATAAAGATACTGTAAATGATGTGAGGTTTTTGAAACCTCAAAGCTATCTCCCAGTGACATACCTCTTCCAACAAGGGCAAACCTCTTAGCCCTTCCCAAACAGCTCCACCAAACAGGTCCCAAGTCTTTATACGAGCCCATTATGACCATTTTCATTGAAACCACCATATTTATCATAGGCAATAAGCCTGGAGTAGAATCCCTGGGCTTTCTTACCTTATTGTGAGTTTTTGACCTGCTCTCTGGAGTGGTTTTGTCTATACGTGGTGTCCATACAACTCACAATACTTTGTATTATCAGGCTTCTACAGTTTTTAGGCAACTCTAAAGTATGATATTTTTGCAGTTTTTCCTCTTTCCAATTATATTCATTTATTTTATTTTCTGTCGGGGATAATAGTGCATAACACAGCTCAGATGTAGAGGTGAGAGTAAAATATGCAGAAATTGATTCTCTCCGTCTAGCATGTTGATGTCAGAGATCGAACTCAGTTCCTTAGGCTTGGTGACAAGCCCTTGTCAGTCCAAATACAGTTTTCCCTTGCATTTCTTTGACAAACAGGATGGCTAGATCTCGTGTATATCACTTGACCTATGTCAGAGTCTAGTCTATAAAATTCTACATTACTGTTACATTTTTTTCTGATTTTAATAATAATCAAGCCTATATTCTATTTTATTTAATTATTATATAATATTGTTCATTTTCCAACAGGTTTCAAAACAATTTTCTGTTTAAAAGAATCCATGCACTTTAGTGAGTACTCACATTTATTTAGGGACCCAAGATGAATTAAAAATAAACCAAGATGTTCTTAGGAGTTAGAAAATGTCTTCTGCAAAGGGCCAATAGCAAATATTTGCCTCGTCTGTGGTTTCTGTGTAACTGCCCAGCTCTGTCACTATGGCTCAAAGACAGCCACTTGCAGTATGCTGGGACAGTTCTTTGACACAATGTCACTTAAAATATAAACATAGACTTTAGAAAACATGGAGTGTCACAAACTACAACTTTTGTCTTTTCCTCAACCATTAAAAACTATGCTTACAGGCCATGTGAAGTCAGGTGATGGGTTATATTATAGTACGAATCAAAACGTCTTCCTGAGGCTAGTGAGTTGCACACCTGGTCCTCACCTGGTGACTCCCGGCTGATGGAGACGGTCAGTGGGAGCAAGCTTGAGGGTCATGGCCTGGCCCTACATCTACTCCTGCTTTCTGCTTTCTGGTCCATCTGCCCCATGAAGAACTATGCCCTGTGCTTCTGCCACAACAGGTCCATTCTGCAGTCTGTCCTCCCATGATGGCCTGAACCCTTTGAAACTCTGAGTCCACCCCCCCACACACACACACACTTGATGACTTGTGTTAGTTATTTAGTCATAGAAACAAGGAGGAAAAAGCTAATTCAAGGGATATTTGGCTCATGAGCTCTATCTTTACAAGGCCTTGACTGCATCAAAATTTGACTCTAGGATTAAACAAACTATAAAGCATCCCTTCTGCCTCCTATTGCAGGCAACATGGATTAGAGACTTTAGCCAGGTCTCCCAAGTGTCTCTTCACCCTCATGCCTCACACAGATCTTATTAACTAATTCTCATGATCATAGATAAGTGAAACAGCCTCCCAACATCCCCTGTGCATCCTGTCTGCTCAGTTCTTTCATATATAGCTTTCAGGCTGTGACTAGCCAGACTCAAGACCCCACTCACCAATGGTTCAGAGAAGCCCATCTACTCTTTGGGCGTTAACACTTGTGAAAAATGATTCGTTTTGGACACCGAGTATTGCATAGCATGCAGGAGGGAGAGATGACTCAATAATGCCTATGAATTATTTCTTATAAGAAGCAGTGAATCCTGCAGTAAGCACAGAACACAAACAGAGGCTTTGGAATTCTGAGAAGAGTGAAAACAAGTTCCAAAAGCCGAGCTGGGGCACATACAAGTCATGCAAATGTCATACAAGTTGTCAGACATGTCCATACCCCAGATATCTGACTCAGGAAGACTGTCCTTTGATATGGGATGTCCTTCTGTATATGTGTTGCTTTTATTGGTTAATGAATAAGGCTTCTTTGGCCTATGGCAGGGCAGAATATAGCCAGGCAGAAAATCCGTAAAGAGATATAAAGAGAAAGTAGGAGGAGTCAGTGAGACACCATGTAGCTGCCTAAGGAGATAGAGGCAGATCCTTACCAATAAGCCACAGCCTCATGCCAATACACAGAATAATAAAAATGGGTTAATTTAAGATGTAAGAGTTAGTTAATAAGAAGCCTGAGCTAATAGGTCAAGCAGTGTTGTAATTAATATAGTTTCTGCGTAATTATTTGGGTCTGGGCCAGGAAACAAAGGAACAATCTCTGCCTAAAGTCCTGAACTTGATGTTCCTGGAAGTGTTCTAGACTCTAGTCTGTGTGTGGTTGGATGCTTCCTGCCGTCTCTTCATCAAGTAGCGTTTAAGCTGTTGGAGGTCTTGTTGCTGCTGTTAGTTCTGAAGTCTGCTTCCTTCGAAACCAGGGAAGAGTTCAGATAGATATTCTGTAGTATTCCAGACTGTTAACAATCACTCCAGCTTGGCTTCTGGCTATATTCAGTTCTGTTTGGAGGAAAGTTTTGATGCCTTTCACCAAGTCTAGGTATAGGGACCTGGCACCAGCCATTACACAGAAAACTGAAGCTGGTTGCTTTCTTGGGGAAGGGGTCAGGTGCTTTGTGGTTATATGCTCTGCCTAATGTTCTTAATTTTTAGTTTAAGAACATTTCTCTCTCCTTTTGTGCCTAGATCACCACCATGCTCACTGGCCACACAAGAAAATGATCCTCACCAATGAATGATGTGAAAAGCATCTCTGGGTACCACAGAAGCCCCAAATAAGCAGTCTTCTCTTCCTTTGAGCCCCATTTGATGACAATTCAATTCCTTATACTTTTAAGACTTAAAACAACTATATGGGGTGAAGGGGTGTACACAGGTGCAATGTTGGTGGGGAAGTCAGAGGACAACTTGCAGGAGATAGTTCTCGCTTTCCATCACATGAGTCCCCAAAAGCAAACTCGGGCTCAGCAACAGGTACCTTTACCTACTGAACCGCCTTGCCAGCCTGACATATCAGGAATTAATCCTAGCCTACCAACTGACTGGCAACCATTTTTTTTTAAATGTGAGAATCAAAATTTTGGGGAAGCTAGCACATGGGCAGTAATATGTTATGGAGTTGCGGTTCTCTGATGGTCTTTGCCCTCCCTAGAGTTGGTGAAGTCAAGGGTAATCCATAGAGTAAGCTTGACTATCCCCCAGACAGGAGTGTGCCTCACAAGGAATCCTTTGTGTCAGCTGGGACACTCCCATCACTATGTCCAGGGAAAGTTCACATGACCTCATTTCCCTCTCTTAATGTGACTAACTTAAGCACAAGACAGAAATATTCTGGGGAGATATATGGCTTCCTCCTACTCAGAGTTGGCTTAGAATGGACGAATGAAGCCCCTGGGGTCAAAACAAGACCTCATGAACCCTCCCTACTGTAAGACAAACAATGGAGACCTTATTCTAAATTGAGTTTGTAAGTAAAGGTTTTCCTGCAGACTTCCTTCCTCTTGTTCACTGCCCAGTGATGCTGTGCCCTGGTGTCCCCACCCCCATCCCTTGTCTGTCATTTTCTTCAAAAGGCCTCCTCTACTTAGATTTTTCTTCCATACTTCTGCACAAGGGAAAAAGACAAATAGAAAGTCTTTTCTCTTCCAACCTGATAACCATCGGATTGGAAGAAGAAGTTAGATTGGTAAAGAGGAAAACAGTGTTTTGGTTTCTGTTTTCCTATTATGTTACCGGTATTAAAAGAAGAGACATTGGGAAGTAACCGGAATCAGATAGTCTTTAGAGTGGGAAATACCATGTTGGGATTGTAATGTTACCAGAAGAAGATACAGTTCTCAACGTGGCATGCCTTTGCCATGTCTTCCTGCGTGTTTCCTTCTGCTACATTAGAATGCAGCAAAACAAAGGCCCTCACTAAACACCAGTGTCTTGCTGTTCTACTTTCCAGAAATGTGGACTAAATAAATCTCTATGCTTTATAAATGATGCAGTCTATGGTGTTCAGTTATTTCAACAGAAAACAAACTAAGAGCACCTTGCTAGCATATAATCATATCTAGGACAAAGCAAGTCTCTCCCATGCTTAGGAAGTCACCAAGCTGGGCCAACACTTCTAGATAGAGTTGCTGTCTTGCACTAAAACTCATAAGCCTTAAAATCCACACAATTTGTCTAGGGTGGAAACTCCTACCCAAAGTTCATTCCACCAGATTGTCCCTCGGCAACGTCATTGCTATGCCACCTCTGATGTCCCCCACCCCCGACAGGGGGAAAGTTCCCTAACAAGAAAACTGGAAAAGAGGAATGTACGGGTGTAAAGCAGAGAGAAGCTGGCTTTCCTGTAAACGCAGTGTTCCTTCTGATCAGCTGACAGGAACTCTGCCCATCCACTGTGTCCAGTTCACAGTCCTCAGGTGTGGAGACCCCGGGTACCAAAGTGCATCCTTCTTCTGACAAACAAGATCACTTATGTCACCTCCAGAGAACAGTGTGTGTGCCTTGTGTATCCAACATCCCCTTCTTTAGTCATTGTGTATCTGTCTGTATTGAATATGTAGCCCATGCCTGCCTCAAATGTATAGCCCTTCTGCTTCCCAGGTGCTGGGTACTACACAGATTTTCTGTGGAACTAAGGCAATCATGTATGTCCATCATTAGAGCTCACCTTTTTCTCTTTTCCATGAGCATAAGATAAAACCATCAGCATGCAGGTAGGACTCTCATTGCATAAAAAAAAAATGAATGTGTGTACATTAATGTGATTTATCTCCACTAATACAACAAGGTAATGGAAAATTTTTTTCTCTCCTGGTCTTTAAGAACCCAGGAAATATGTTTAAAATATTCTAAATTTCATAAGCATTCATACTTTGTGAGAAGTGGTACTGTGGTTCTCCTCCCAGTGCATGGTGAAGCAGGGTCTCCTGTAGCGCAGGCTGCCTTTGAACTCCTGATTCTCCTACTTTTCACTTCCCAAGCACTAGGATAACAGAGCTGCTCAGCACTAGCTCAGCATTTTCAACCCCCCTCGTCCGGGAACCAGCTATCTCGAATAATCTCCCCTGGGAAGACTGCTCTCTGCAGCATTGATAGACTTCCTTCTCCTCTGGGCCTGAGACTTCTTGCTTGTCCCCTAGCCAGTCTGGCTGCCAAAATGGTTGGCAGTGCCAGGTACGATGCCAGGTAGTTTCGTTTCCTTTCTATCATGTGCTCTGTTGGCCCCCTCTTAGCATAGTTTGCACCCATCTGCTCCTCTCACCCTTCCATGCTTCAGAAGTAGGTGTTGTTTTGTCCCCTGGAGGAAGCCCATATTGTTCCATTCCTACCACAGAAGAAATGAGTCAGGAGCAACAAGGGAAAATATGGGGTGTAAGCCTGCGCTTCCAGGTCATCAGCATGCGGGCAAACATGCATGAAAGTGGGTACTAATATGCTGCATGATTCAGTGTTTGCGAGACTCTCAGCCCCTTTCCCATAGGCCGCTCCCCCTCCCAGCATCACGTGGGAGTGAATTCTAATTGCAATCCTTGCATGATGGTTGAACCAGCCAACTAGTGATCAAAGAACAGAACAAAATAACAACAACCCGGAGATGGAGATAACTACCGTGTCCTAATTAACTGGCAACATCATTTACAAGCAGGATCATTGGGGTGATTCTGGTATGTGAAGCAATTATAACAGGTCTGGTTTTCTGGTTATAACATTGGTAGGCCCTACTGCCTTCTCTCACAAACAATAGTAAAAATTCTTAGCTGCAAACGCAAACCCAGCCTATGTACTAAAATAGGCTTGGGTTATATAGGTTTCAGGCTGTACTTTTTGCTTTGGGCTTTTTGGGTTAATTTGGGTTTGGAAGTCCCTTAAAATAGCTTTAGATTTCTACAATCGTTAGCAAAACTGGAAAAGGCCTCCAATTTGGGGGCATTCTCTGTTCAATATTGAGTTATTTTCCCACCAGCAATTATTTCACTCAGAAGTGTGAGCCTTTGGCTTTTGCACTTTGAAATGAACCAAACCACTGGAGAACAAGACCAGAAAAACAGGCACCAATGCCTCATCTCACACCGACTCTTTCCTTGCTATTATTTTCCCCCTCTTCATCTCCACCCTCCTGTTTTTTGCTGAATTCATTTGAATGTGTGGCAGAAAGAAAACTCAGTCTGGTTTTAACAGTGTAAAAGTTCACAATGAATTAAAAATGTCCAACAGAGAATTCTGGGCAGAGTAAATAGAATTTAATGTTTGTTTAGTTCTTTTTCATGAGAGGGTGTCTTGACTCCAATTCATTCTCTTTAATTGAGTCTTGTTAGTCACCAGTATTAGGTAAATATCCCTCAGCAGATTTCAGCCCAGAACAAATGTTAACAGTTAAGCAGTAAACCCCAGAAAGTGGCTTTGAACTTGGGCGTTGGCGAAAGAGGGTATAAGACAATGCTAACCGTGTCTTGGACTTAACTCTGCACGTGGAATCACTGCAATGAAACCATTAAAGATGCTTACACGATGTTTATTGGAAGAATGCTGGCCTCTGTTAGGTTGAGATAGAGGGCTAAAAGGCTCTGGGGGCTGGGATGTCACAGCACTAATGGGCACAATTTTTACAGACAGAAGGGCCAAGCCTTCGTCATAGTGGTAAATCTGTACTGACAGACGTTTGTTCTATATTTGTGAATGACCTGATTTGGCATGCATGCAGCTCGTTCTACTGACAATAATGGTAACATGGTGTGAGGGAGAGAGAAGAAAGGAGACGGGATGGGGAGGGAGGCGTGGCAGAGGGAGGAGAGAGATCCAAGCAGAGAGAAAGGGAGAAGGGGAACTGGGGATGTCAAACAGTTGGAGATCAGGAGCAGCTGAGGGTGACCTAAAGAGAAGCTGTCCTTAGTGTCTGGTTGTTTTAATTTGGAAGGAAGCTTATGTTTATTCCTAATTGATTTGGGGGGATGGCCTTCCCTCCCTCTCTGCTCCCTCCTTCCCTCTCCCTCTCTCTCTCCCCTGCAGTCTCTAGGGAAGGTATTCAGGAACAGCTGTCAGATCACGCTAAGCGAATGCTTCTGCATCCAGAAATCTCCTATAATTTGCAACATTTGATTAGCCCTCCACCCTCTGCCTTGGTCTTGCAACCCATGGGTGTTTCAGGTAGGATAGTTAACTGGCCTGGCGTGATGAGAGAAATGAAAGGCTGCCAGTCACTGGAGGGAAATGGCACATGGTCCCTGCTCCTCCCCATCTTTCAAGCCATCTCCCTTGTAAAGTAACAGATATAATTCATTATGTGAGCATGGCACCCAAAGAGACCTCCAGGGAGAGAGAGAGAGGTTAGATGTTGGTGGGTAGAACAGTTAATGAAGAGAATTAGGGATCTTATGTCCTGTTACTAACTTAATACATGACTCGGACTTGATACATGACTGTGGGTAAATCATATTCTTCCAAAAACTGCCCAATTTGTGGCTTATAAGATGCAATTATTTAAAGGGCTGGATCTCTCTCTCTCTCTCTCTCTCTCTCTCTCTCTCTCTCTCTCTCTCTCTCTTCCTCTTTCCCTGTGTGAGTGTATGTATATGTGTGTGTGTGTGTGTATTTACCTGCACACTTTGTATATGCTTAGTCCCCAAAGAAGCCAGAAGAAGGTGCCAGATACCTTGAAACGAGTTAGGGACAGTAGGAGCCAATATGCTGGCACTGGGAATCAAACCCAGATCCTATGCAACAGCAGCAAGTGCTCTTATCCACTGAGCCATCTCTCCACCCGACCCCCTCCCACCTTATAACTATTTCAAAGATGATCTCTAATGGATCTTACAGAGTTAAAAAATGCAGCACTCAGGTTCAATGCGTCACCACATAGGTAGGTAACCCTAACGTCTCCTTGCAGAGGCAGTCTCAAGGCCTCTTGATCCTACCCTTCTTCTACTGTGACACTTTCCACCATGAAGTCATAGTCCTCACCCTCATTCCTTTGGAGCTGTTTCATGAACTAGGGTGCAAGCTTTATGCAAATAAGAGTATAATGTGCTTATTCATAACCACCTTCTTGGTGAAGAATATGTAGGTGATGGACTGGCAAGATGGCTCAGTGGGCAAAGACGCCTGTCATGAAAGCTTAGAGACCTGAGTTCGATCCCCCAAGCTCACATAAATGTAGGAAGAGAACTGACTGCAGAAAATTGCCATCTGACATGTGTATTATGGTATACAGACACATATGTACATCATGCACACACGTACACATGACAAAAATTAAACTTTTAAGAAATATGCAGATAAAGTGCTTGAGAAGTATCAATCAATGGATCTATCCACTAGTTTGTCAAATTTGCTTTAGTTTTCAAGCAATAGACTCATGCAGCTTATTGAAGGGAACACGCAGTTTGAGGGATACACATTTGAAGGGGATTGAGGGAACAGTACGTGAGGTGTATATCCGGATCCTGTTGAGAACTGTTGACCCTTGTGATGCTTCAGCATCCACTCTATTTTGTCCCTCAGATCACCCATTACTCTCATGTCTGTGTGTGTGTGTGTGTGTGTGTGTATGCGCGCGTGCGCGTGCGCACATGCATGCATTTATTTACACATGGATGCACATGGTCACATGTGCATGTGGAGGTTCGAGGTCAGCCTTGGGTATACCTCCTCAGGAGTCACCTACCTTGTTTTGAGACAAATTCTCTCACTCGGCCTTGAATTCAAGGATTAAACTAGACAGGGATTTGCCTGTCCCTACCTCTCTGTTGCTAAGCTATCAAGTTCATGATACCATATCCAGGTTTTTAAGTGAGATCTGAGATCTGAACTCAGGTCCTCATGACTGCATGGTAAGTACTGTACCGATTGAGTTATCTCCCAGCCCCTGGTACCCATTACCTTCTACTCCAGGTCTCTGGTATTTCTATTGCCCTCACTTTCCAGACAAGGCAACTTGTGGTGTGGTCTGAGATCAAAGTTTTCCAGAAAGGAAGTAACTGTCTTACTTAACCCCTCTTCGCGATGGAACCTTTTCTAGACAAGTTTGTCCTGAAACCGGCATACAGGGTTTTCTTACCCTGGGATCCAGGAACCATCACCATATAAGCTTTTCCCAAACACCCTTTCTGGGGACTGGCTGACATGGACTAGGTCAGAGTCTCCATCTGTGGTTGAATCAGGTGTCCGGTATTTTGAAAAGCCCCCTAAGGTGATTCTGTTCCATTGCCTGTCATCTAGCAACTCTACCCAGGGAGGTGGAGTCATTAGAACGAGATGAAGGGAGTAAGCGTAGAATACTCAGAACTGCACAGATCCCTTCAGATATGCCACCCATCTCTGCGCCCGCCCGTCCATCCGTCCGACCGTCTGTCTGTCCATCCACCCACCTGTCGTTCATCTTCCTGCTCTGCCTATGCATTTGTCTTCTTAGGTAGCCATCTCAAGAGTGGATCTGCTGTGAAGATTCGCTTCTTTTCCTTCGGAAGCATCCCCTAAGGATTAAGGTGTTACCACTGGGGACATGAGTGTTTTAAAGCCTGCTGGCACCTGTGTGCACACTGGAACTGGGTTCCAGAGAACAGATCATAAAAAGCAAAACCACCAAATTTCGTTTCAGGGGTAGGACTTGGTTTCTTGAAGTAATAATGCTTCATCGTTTTGCTCCTCCCCCCACTGTCCACCAAAGTGGGAGTAACCAGGAATGGATTTATTCTTTCCTCGGCCACATAAGGGGCAGCCCACTGGATTACTGATGAAATGTAGCAGCTGTGGAAATGGAGGAGGAGGGAAACAACATCAATTCTCATGGCTGGCATCAGGAGGTCCTTAGGGGAGAACGGGAGTAAGGCAGGAGAGGCAATGGTTCATCCGCATAGTGTGTACTGGACTTAAATGCTGATGAAGTACAAAGAAATCAAAGGCACACTAACCTGACAATCTGATTGGGGAGACACACAAAAGAACCAAGAGTGTTAAATCAAGCTGTGCATATAGAACCAAAGTGACCAGCCTACCACAGGTCCCCATAGATGCTATCTGCCTTCCACCTAAAATGAAGCAAATTATTTTTTTTCTAGATCTCTTTATTTTTTTTTTATTTTATGACTGTTTTTGCCTGTGTGTATGTATGTGCGCCACAAGTGTGCCTGGTGCCCACGGAGGTCAGAAACGGGTGTCAGATTCCCTGGGACTGTAGTTACAGATGGTTGTGAGCTGTCATGTGGGTGCTGAGATTTGAACTCCAGTCTTCTGCAAGATCAGCAATTGTTCCTAACCTCTGAGTTGTCTCTCCAGCCCAAACAAAGCAAATTAAACAATGGCTTTATAGGTCCCCCAGCCTGCATTCTTCCTCCTTCACCAACCTGTACTGAATTTCCTTTGCAGCTTTGATAGGTAAACGACTCTGAGAGTTGTCTCTACTCCTCTGTACTAGGTCAGACAGCTCACTGAAGTGGTTTGTGTCCACCTAAAAAGCACCATTGTCGTGGCTTAAGAAGGGGATGTGCATAGAATAAAGTTTAAATGAGTAACTCAGTCACCCAAAGAAGGACACAAAGGTTCTCATTTGATGGCAGGAATACAAGTTTAGTTTTTTTGTATTTTTTTTATGTTTTTTGTTTTTCTCCCCCATCTCCTTCAAACTCTTCCTGGAATATGTCCACCTCACAAATACCATGGTCCCTTTCTTTCTAGCCTCAAGATTATACTGCCCTGTTCGGGACCATTCCTTTGATTCTGAACAAAGACAAACTATGATGGTAGCCTGCTGGTTAGAAGCTGGAGGAGTGGAAGGAAACCCTCCCGGGTGCAGTGGGGCTCTCATGTAACTTGGGAACAGACTTCGGTGAGGATTTTAGAAGCTGGCAGCGGAGCCCAGAAGTCATCTGCACATTCTGCGCATTCCTCAGCAGTCACATTAAACAGAGCTGGTCTTTCCCTTACTCCCCACTTGCCATAGGCCTCTCCCCAGAAAACCCACTTTTCTGAAAGGGGGGAGCAAGTCTCTCAGAGGCTGGTACATCAAGATTCAGGTCTCCATTTGGCCTGCTGTCCCAGCTCCGTTGCTGCCTTGTTCCTTTGGAACTTCAAGTCACCTGTTTGTGGATGTGATTTCAAGTCAGGCCAGCTCTGGTCTCTCCCTGTGTCCTGTCTCTTCCACCCGTTCTCACCCTCTCACCACTTGCGAGCTGAGTGCGTATGGTTTTCCAAATATAATTCTGCAGCCAGTATGTTAGCTGGGGCTTCTAATGAGGCACAGTAATTGCTTCTGCTACTTTCCAAAATGAAAATGAACCTCCAAAGAGCAGCTGGTTCCTTGTAAGGCTCTCCTCCCTCCTACTCTGCAGGGTGCATTCCTCCAAGTCACTCAGAGCTTAGCCTTGCCTGCTTGGGCTGAGAGCAGGGCCTGTGGGGGAGATTTGGGAGGAATGTGTGGAGGGCAATGAAGCAGGACTCAGTGCTGTGATAGAGGGCTATTCTGCACTTTATTGATGGGAAGAGGGAAAGTCGAGGCTGAGGGGTGAAAATCTCTCTTTCCTTTTGAATTCTAAGATGCTCCATTATTTGTGGTGCTTATCAGTGTTTCTGAAACACTGATAACCAAGTGTTTAGATGACGAGGTGAAGATGTTTCTGCCTACCTCCTTTTTCTCAGAATTACTCCGAAGCAATAAAGGGAACATGTAACAATAACACAGCCATCACATTCTGTAGTCATCTGAAACTACAGTATATGGAGATGAGAAACAGATGGAGGGATGGTGAGCCACTCAGTGGGTTTATGGAAAATCAGACACAGGAGCCAGAGGGCCCTATCATGGATCAAGTCACCCCTCCCGCAGGAAGCAGGGGACTCTGAGCAGTAAGCAGACTTGGTACTTCATCAGGATGCCAGCATCAGAAAAGGCCCCTGTGATACTGAGACAGAAGCTAGTGAGAGTTTCCTTCTAATCCTCCAGCTTCTAACTAGCAGGCTACCATCATAGTTTGTCTTTGTTCAGAATCAGGAATGGTCCTGGACAGGGCAGTATAATCGTGAGGCTAGAAAGAAAGGGACCATGGTATTTGTGAGATGGACATATTCCAGGAAGAGTTCAAAGGGGATGGGGGAGAAAACCCAAAAAAAAGCAACAAAAATAAAACCCCACCAAACTTATATTCCTGCCATCAAATGAGAACCTTTGTGTCCTTCTTTGTGTCCTCCTGGTCCCTGGCCCTTCACAACAGCAGCAATAGATGTAGCACCAAGAGAATGAGGAGCAAGGCCATTTGTCCTAGATAACCAGCAAAAAAAAAAAAGTAATTCTGCCAACATATACTGCACTCCAAAGTCTCAACCACCTTATTGTGACACTTTTCCTAGGGACACTTGAACAAAACATCCCTTCACCCCAGAAGAGGAGCACCACCACCAACAGCCCAAAGAAATAATTCCATCAAAGTCCGGCTTGGCGAGTCAATGAGTCATTGAGCTTACCTACAGGAAGGTGAGTGTGGGGTTGCTTACACGTTCATGGGTGACCCCCAAACAACCAAGCAAATTCCACCCCAGTTTGGGCAATGGGCTCCCAAAAACTACCTAGAAGGAATTCCCTTTTCAGTCAACCTTGCATTTCCTGTATTATCTAAAACCCCTTTCCCCAGAGACCCTATAGGTAGCTGGGTGGCTAGGCAGGAGTGGGTGTTTGGAGCTTATACCAGCAGTGCTGTGAGCATTTGATGAACAAAGGGGCCAATCAGCATGTTCAGAAGAACGGGTGCTGCCGAGTGCCTAGAGCTGGGAAGGCTGTGGGGTACAATCAGAAAGGAAGTTATCGCTCAGCAAGTCTCCAGAACCAATGGGAACTCCTAATACAGGCCAAGACTGTCCCCAGAAAGAGAACAACCCTGGAGAGCACGTGGCGATCAGGCTAGCTGTAACCAACATTGGTGTCAGAAAGCTTATTATGAGCCCTGTGGGATTACTAAAGCAGGCTGTTCCAGGCAGCAAGTAAAATACACTTTTTATGGCAGGGAAATACACCTTAATCCCAAGTGTTGCTTTTTACATTACACTTGTGTCTTGCGGAGAAAGGGTAACCCATGCAATGCTCTTAGTTTTATCACATATTGCTCTGTTTGGGCTGTCATCCACAGCCCAGGAAGCTGCCTGCAGTCCTGACTTGTGGGCTGTGGTGTTCTGAAAATGGTGAAGCTCATCTATTTACCAAGTATACAGCTCAATCATCTTGGTTCATTTTCTGGTTGCCAAATATCTGAAAAGAAGCAATTTAAGGGAGGAAGGGCTTATTTTGGTTTAGAGGTTGAGGGTGCATTCCATCATGCTGGGGAAGGCACTCTGGCAGGCATGCCATGATGGCAGGCCATGGAGTTGTTACCTCTTCCCTCCTCCAAGAATAGGAAACAGAAATCAGACAAGAAATGAGACCTAACTTTAAAACATCAAGATCAGCCCCTAGTGACCCACTTCATTCAGTGAGGCTTCACCCCCTAAAGGTTCAACAGCCTTCGGAAACAAAGTCACCAGTGGGGGACCAACTGTTCAAGCACATGAGCCATGGGGGACATTTTAAACCAACCCATAACATGTAGAGTGGGACTAATTCAACAGACACAAAAGGAAGCAACAGATGAATTGAACTGACAACTGCTTCCTCATCATCACATTTTCACAGGCAGGGGCATGGGGTCACCAGCCATTCAGGGGAGAGTAAACAGGTGACATCTCCACTCTGTAGGTTTTGGAAACAGGGTTGTGATGGTTTGAATAGAAATGCCCCCGTAGGCTCATCTACTTGGATACTTGGTCATTAAGGGGTGGCACTCCTTGAGAGGGCTTTGGAGATGTGTTCTTGTTGAAGGAAGTGTGTCTCTAAAGGTAGGCTTTGGAGTTTCAAAAATTCAAACCAGGCCCAGTGTCTCTCTCTTCCTGCTGCCTACAGATCTGGACATAGAACTTTCAACTTCTCCAGCATTGTGTCTGCTTTTGTGCCACCATGCTCCCCAACTATGATGACAAACTCTGAAAGTATATGCATTCCCTAATTAAATGCTTTTTTATTATAAGAGTTTCCTTGGTCTTAGTGTCTCTTCATAGCCATAGAACAGTGACTAAGACAGGGGCCTACATTTGCATTCATTTGTTTAACTAACTGGTACTTTCTGTAGTTTCAGTTTCCTGTGGCCAAGCACAGCAGCTTGTGTGTGTGTGTGTGTGTGTGTGTGTGTGTGTGTGTGTGTGTGTATCCATTTGAGAATATATTCCATTTATATATCTATATATACATATAGAGAGAATGGAAAATTCCAGAGAAATCATTGGTTCTAAACTGAACACTTCTAATGTCAGAGATTCAGATGCACCAAAGAGAAGCCATGAACTGTTTCCTGCAGATCAAGAGCTGAAATTCCTCAGTAAAGGGTGGGAACGAGCACGTGCAGCAATTGTTGTAAGCTATGACATGAACAAATACTGTATACACAAATCATGGGGTAAAAAGTAATTTGTGCTAATTTTGCCATTGCTTCTCAAATGTCAACATCATGACCACAGTGGATGATAGTGGCTTAGTTAACATGGAACATGCCCAGGATTACAGGGTTCAGTACGGTGGAGGGGGGGTCTTAGAAAATATTCTCCCATGGAGAAGGGGGAGCTCGCATACATTTGTTTGTTTTCAGAGATTCTTAGACTTGCCTGTCACTCACCAGAAGTACTAGATTTCTTAGTCACAAACTAGTTTTCTGTTATTTCTGAAATCAGTTTCTATAACCACAGCAGTACCATCAATCAGAATCCCTCCCCACTAGAGATAAAATTTCTCTAACTTCTCCCTTTTGATTTCAGCCCTGGAATTAAGCATTTTATTTTTACTCATCACAACTGAAGAATTTCCCTGTGCAATTGAAAGTGAAAACATGTGTGAGACCCACATCCAATAGAAGTTCTGTCTAACAATGGCTGTTCCATGTTTATACTGTGACCGTGCCCCAGTACAGCTATGGGAATGTCCATGAGGGTCTAGAATGAGCAAGGCTGGGCCATTTGGGTTCTGGTACACAGTGGAACTCATCCAGAGTGCTGAAGTTTATCTGAATGAGGGCTAAGAGGCCTCCTGGGAGAATATCAAGGAAGAAACAAGCCAGGCATACTGGAGTTTTCTTGATTATGATAAGGGATCAACCTAAGACGAGACCAGACTTGGGTGTCAGCACCCATTCACCATGACCACCTTCCTAAGTCCTGTAAAGTAGGAGAAATGGGAGAGGGAGATGAAAATGAAGACTGAAAGTCCTTTCCTTCTTTCTTCCTTCCTTCCTTTTTTGTCTGTTTGGGTGTTTGTTTCTGAGATGAGAGTCTCGTATATCCTAGGTTAATCTGGAATATACTGTGTAGCCCAGGATGACATTACATTTCTGATCCTCTTGCCTCTACCTCCTGAGCACTGCAATTACAAACATGTGCCATCATACTTGGATGATGTGCGATTGTGGACAGAACCCAAGACTTTGTGCATGCTAGGCAAGCACTCTACCAGCAGAGCTAAGGCCCCGCCCAAGAACAGTTTCTTTAACCTTCTAGAATCTTGAGGCCTGAGTAGCACTGCTTTCAAACCAAAGCATGTGTTTTTCCTACCGTGTTGAGAGACATTGGTCCAAGTGTTTGTGGATTAGGGACGTGTTGCCTGGGTGTGTTCATGCACAAAATCATACAGTATTAAAGCACAGAGAGGGGTTAAACGAGTTGTCTGTGCTCTTAAAGACAAAGGCAGTGAGTTAAGGGCTTAAGTCCAATGTTTTTGTTTAGCTTCGCTTTTATAATCCTATTATGCCACTCGGGGACAGAAAAAGCATACACCCAAACAATGAAATCTGAATATTTCACAGAACTCCGTCTGTTTCACCATTTTAATGGTTGGAGGTTTGAGAATTGGCTTATTAGATCTTTTAATTTCTCTAGCTATGGTTTTATAGGAAGAGAAATATTAGCTTTGGGGGCAGTAATGTGGATTAAATTAATACAGTTTCATATCAAATGACCACAGCTAATATAATATGAAATTCAACTTTAAAGTTGAATTTAGAGTCTGTGAGACACATTGTACTAATCAGAAATATATAATAAAATGAGATCACTGTGCTTTAAAAAGAGACTTGAAAAACATTGAACCAATTTTCTGCCCATAGAGGGAAACAAAATGGCAACAAGAAAGTTCAAGGAAAAGTTCACAAGAATGTTAGGGGAGTCTGATGCCTCATCTTGGAGAAGAGAAAGCTGAGGACATGATGTGGGATCCCCCTCTGTATGCTGTGAGTATGTTTTTCTACCACTGGTGTATAAAGAAGTTGCTTTGACCTATAGCATGGCAGAATATTGTCAGGCTGGAAGAGATATATAGAGAGAGTAGGTGGAGTCAAGGAGACGCCATGTACCTGCGGAAGGAGACAGACACCCCAAAACCTTGTTTGGTAAACCATGAGCCTCATAGTAAAATATAAAATAATAGGAATGGGTTAATTTGAGACGTAAGAGCTAGTTAATAAGAAGCCTAAGCTTCTAAGCCTAATTCTTGCAATTATTAATTACAAGCAATGTTGTAATTAATACAGTTTGTGTGATTTTCTTTTTCTGGTTAGGGCGGCTGGGAACAAATGAGCAGACTCTTCCTACAGGGATAGACCTGAAGTCCTTCTGGCTAAGAGGAGCCTCTCTCCTCCACAGGGAAGATAGAGAAAGAGGTAAAGCCTTCAATGCACAGTAGGAGGGCTCTTGTGAAGGTATTGACAGAACTATTCTTATCTGGGACATTCTTTAGGCTGCACAGATGTATAAAGATTAGAAGTAACTCATTATCAAGTGCTCAGTTTCAGGAGAACACAGTAACTATCAGGATGGATTTGAGGTACCCACAGTCTCTGTTACCATTTTGGAAAACATCAATCATCACCATATGGTGGAAACTAAAGGGGTTTCACCAACAAGTCAGGTCAGGGAGGGCGGAGAAGCAGGTGTCACTTTCTGTAAGCGTTGGGATAATCTCCACGAATGCCACCTACTCCTCAGTGTTCTTGACCAAGCTTGTATTTAGAACACCATTCCACACCCTCCTCCTTTGGTGCCTTTTTTGGTCCAATCAGAGATGCCTAGTAGCCATCTGTTCCCATAGTGACAATCTATGAATGTAGAGTGGAAATAAGACAGGACATTAAAATTTAAAAACTATCAGCCTAACCATCTAATGTGGATAATATGCCACCATAATCATCGGAGACAATAGAACTCTGGGTCTGAGTGATGATTGCAAATCACAGACCTCATGTTACCCCTTTGTCTTATCACAGAAGGACTTGTAGCAGGTGTCCGTGGGACACGTGAACAGCTTGCAATGGAGGCAGGAGCTCCTTCCTGGTGGGGGTTTTGGTAAGACCCATAACTACATGAAGGCTTACTGGGATGGCACACGCAGGCATTTCCAACCTGACCCTCAGCGTGGGCATGTTGGCAGTGTCCACAACATCAGAACAAGACACTCCTAACTGTCCACTTCCATCTTCCAAGGTTCTTGTCCTCTGAGTTCAGGAACAGGGCTAATGCCTTGTGTCTACCATGGAAACTCTGGGCTTCAGAGACAATAGTTATTTTTATTTTAAAACAAAACAAACAAAAGGAAAAGTTCCAGAAAGATGATGGCTGTTGATTTTAACTTTAACAGACCAGGAAGTGGCAATACCTTATAGACTGAAAGGGTTCCTTATGCCTGAGCAAAGATTTTCATTTAATTAGCCACAAAGAATGCCATCATGAGAAGATTAAGTCCAAAATCTCAGAGAGATCTGTTCACCAGTTGTTAACAAGGCAAGCCTCTGAACAAGTGGCCTTGGCAACAAAACTCCAAGCCCCCACTTTTCCAGATGCCCTAAAAGTCTTGGGCAATGTCTCTTCAACTTGACATGTTCAATTTCTGAAACAAGGAAGTGATCAGCTCATAGCGTCTCCTTGGTTCAGACACTCACTAGATCTTTTGGTTTTGTTTTTGTTTTTTCCATTCGCGATTTTCACAGTCTGTATAGCCATTTGTTGGAAATCAGCTAAGGCCTGCTGAGGGGCAAGCTTGCCAGTTCAAGGATTTAGCTAGGACTGAGTATCGGTCAATTGAAATGCGTCTTGGTGGCCGGATCTCTAGAGACCAGCTGCTTGATTTGCAGTCAAACATCATTGGCAGTAACCCTGGGCCTGCACATCCAGGCCTCTGTGCCTCCCCCAGACTTTGAAGGAAGAAACATACCTGATCTTCACACCTATAGAAGTCTAAGGCAACCAGCGAGTAGCCATGCTGGCCCCTCAGAGTGGTTATCGCCTGGTCAGCCTGCTTTGACTGATTTTTCTGTCACATGTCCACTGCAGAAAGCAGTTCTGCCTAAAATTCCTCAGACTTGGAAAACATCTTACAATGACCGACTTAGAGAAGTCACTGAAAGGCCTCCTTGGCTCTTCAGAGGACTGTAGAGACACATCACATAGGGTCAAACCTGGAGGTGGGTTAATCCCAGCGATTTTTAATGGATTTTTTTTTAACAATTGAAATTTCAGACACTGAGTTGAGCGATGACGAATACTATGGTTTGGATATAAGCTATCCATCCCTCCCCACAAAGTTTGGTATGTTGAAGACTTGGTCCCCAGCTGGTGGATCCAATTATTGAGAGGTGACTGGACCACACTCTGTCTTCATCAGAGAATTAATCCATGGATGGATTTCTAATTTGATTTCATTTCTGAGTGAATCTGAGAGGCCGCTCTCAAATGCGGGCCTAGCTGAAGGAAGTAGGCCATTGGCAGGGTGTGCTCGGGTGCTGTATATTATCACAGTGTCCTCTCTGTCTCTATTTTTGCTTCCTGCCTTCGAAAGGGAAAACAGCTTTTGCCTCTCACACTCTTCCTTCCTGAATTCCCTGCTTTATCGCAGGTCTAAAGGTAACACAACCAGCTGCCTGCGCACCGAAACCTCTTAAACCATGGGGGAAATACATCTCCTTCCCCTAAATTGCTTTTCTCAGATACCTGTTACAATAGGAGAAAAATCAGTTAACACAATGACAGTGGCTTCTCATGTGCAAAGGAGAAAGAAAGCAAGACCCCAAGTCAGAGATGGAGCCACAACCATGACTTCTGACCGAAAGAAGCATAGAATGACAACAGAAAGCTAAGTAAGCTCCAAATAGGGACAGATAGTGGCTGTAGGATAGCTAAACATTCCTCCTTTCTCGTAGATTTCATCCCCGATACGGTGGTCCTCTTGTGACTCTCACTCTCCGGGTGACTGTCCCCAACCTGCCCACATCTTACTTCTCTCTTTTTCCATGTAAAGTGCAGCTCACTGCTCAGTCCAGCCATCCCTCGCCCCAGTACTTTTCTTACCTGTATGAATTTGATTCCATTAATATGCTGGCTGACCAGTTTTTTACTTTTTCTTTCTTCCTTTTCTTTTTTTTAATCAATTTGACACAAGTTAGAGTCTTCTGGCAAGAGGGAAACTCAACTGAGAAAATGCCTCCTTCAGAATGTCCAGTAAACAAGTCTGTGGGGACATTTTAATGATTGATACAAATGGTCCCACCTCTGGTCCTAGAAGGTATAAAGAAAACTAACTGAACATGAGCTCAGGAGCAAGCCCGTAAAGAGAGTTTGCCCATATCTCTTCTCCACTTCCGGCTTCCAGTTTCCTGCCTGAGTTCCTGCTCTGGCTTTCTTCAGTGGTGGACTGTCCTATGGAACTATAAGCCACAAAACCCTTTCCTCTCCAAGTTGCTTTGGGCCATGGTCTTTATCATAGCAACTAGGAGAACTATAAATTCTGTTCCCTTCATTGGGCATCCCACCTCATCTCTTTCCCTCCCTTGAGCCCTCTGTCCCAATTCTGCAGGACTCGAGGACCAAAGAGCTATACAGAATTCTTTCAAACCTATGTTAAGGGGAAGAAGTTATAGTTATTGCTGATTTCTCTTTCTGTCACATATGAAGGGATCTGACGCACTGCCTTGTCCCTAATAAGGAGCAGTAGCAGTAAATAATTCATATTTAGCTGATAGTGCACACGTGCCTTGAGCTATAGCGTCTTTCCAGCAATACCAGCTACCAATGTTTTCATTCTTAAGACTTTTATTATTGACATAGGTGTTCTTCTCACCCATTCTTCTTTCCTTCTACATATCTTGTCTCCTTCAAGGGCATTCAAGGACGAAAACATTTGGTAAGGGGTCATTGAGTGTGGTTTGTCCAGTTTTGTTCAGTGGCGTCATAAACTGGGCTCCCCAAATGAGGTAGTGGATAGCAGCACCCACTGGTTGAGCACTGTGCTCTTGACATGCTAACAATCCCCTAACTCACTGTAACCAGAATTCAAGGTAGGTATATAACTGGACTAGAGTTTTCTGCATTTAATTTATTCAGCCTAGATAAATACAGCTGTGTATGTCTAGGAGAAATGGGGTGAAGAGCAGAAGAGAGGGTGTATTTCCTGTGACTGGTGAAAGTCTTTGACTTTCACATCCATTTATTAAACTTGAACCTCAAAGTGCACATGAGAGGCAGGCTCCTTTCCTGTTCCACAGATGCCCCTCATGGTGTTGGCATCTCCCTTTTAGTCTCTAATTAAATGTATAATACAGCTTTTTCCCCCCCTTAAGATAATTCAGAACAACTGAAGGTAAGAATTTTGTTCTTCTTCCAGATAGAGGACAACTTAGTCACGTCGGGCCCTGTGAGCCGCCAGAAGCCTCGGCTCAGGATTGCATGGACATCATTAGCAACCATGGCGCATGTTCAGCCAGCTCATCCTGATGTGGTCGCACTGGCTTTTTGTTTGGTTGGTTTTGGTTGTCATCTATCCTAATGGCCACAGTGTCTTTCTACTAGATCATACTGCCCTGGTCCCTTGCCGGTTTAACAAACTATCATCATCTTGCTACAGAGGAACTTATATGCACTAAAAGCAGCAATTTGCAAAATTTTTTAGACGATCAATGGCATCTTCATTTTCTAAAGCCAAAAAAGTGGAGGCCCAAAGAGTACGCCATGTCTACGATCTTGAAGGAAGGCTCTTGTCATGGGCCTAACTTAACTCCCTCTTGTCCCTCTCTGACTTTGCGATTGCCTCTTTAACCTTTTATTTTGAGTTATCTTGAATTTCAACAATAGAACTGATGTAGAAACATCTTTGTGACACGGGACTCATACAAGCAGTGGACAAACCTGAAGGACGGACTATGCTTCTCCCTCCAGCCATAATGCCTGGTGTCACCCTCTTTGACATCAAAACCAACTGAAGACTGTGCTGCAAAATGTTTTCCCTTTTCAGGATGCTAATGAGGGCGAGATCACACCGACGGGTGTGCATGGTGGTGGCAAGCGCTGCAGAGGAGTGTTTTAATGAGCCTATCTCTAATGAGGGCTCCGTGTGCATTTCTGCCTACACACTAGCCCCTGTTTAAAGACATCTCCCCCTACTCTCACCCCCTTTTCAGCCCTGGCTTTAATTCTCTTAAACAGTAACATTAATTGGCTGTTAAGTAAAATAGGAGCGAGCACAATAGATATATGATATTTTGAAAGGCTATATCAGTTCTCGAGTGTTCAGAAAAACAAGCTTGGCTTTTATGAGGCGATTATGATTTAGGGTTTTCTCTCACCCTGTTGAGTCTGTGGGCTGCCTCTCAAACGGATCTAAGAAGACTGTCAGAGCCAAGATTTACAGTCAAACCTTTTCAACATATAAAGCACAGGAGAAGTTTATTGTTTTGCTGTTGTTGTTGCAAAAGCAATATTTCCTTCTGTGGTTCTGTGCTGCTGGGTTTGGGGGCTTTCTCCCTTCCCCTTTGAAACGATCTCTATAAATTACTTCTCCTGATAAGGCTGCTAGATAACCAAAAAGTGATTGTTTTTGCAAGCAATCACGGGAAAGTGTGTAGATTTAGATAAGCCCCCCTCCCCCAAGCAGGAAGCTTCCACTACTTCAATTTTCTGCCTTTTCCTAAGTGCTCAGGAATTGTCCACATCTGACGAGCTTGAGAAGTGAGAATTTTATGTTTCTTCTTCCTACACGTGCTCCCAATCATACCTCACAGAAGTTCAAACTGTGTTTATCTCTTGCCTTCTAGGGGAGCAGACCCTAGGATTTTGGCTCCATCTCTTCTGACACAGTGAGACTGGCAGTTTCCTTGTGTCTAGAAGTCTCCTCCCATCTGGGCAAACATTTCTTAATTATTTAAAGCAAGGCAGAGGGTGTGGCATCTCTAAGGCCTTCCACACTCTAAACTGCTAAGAATACACACACACACACACACACACACACACACACACACACACACACACACGATGATTATATGTATATATATATATATAATATATATATAAATAATATATAAATGATGATGATGATTTAAGTGTATCCCCTGTATTTCATATGTAGGACACTTACCACCCAAGCTCACATATTTATGGTATTTAAAAATGTGAGTCTTTGGGAAGTAATAAGCATTGGATGAGGACATGTGGGGCTGGGTCCCCTTGGTGGCCTTAGTGGCTTCAAAAGAAGAGGGAAAAATCTGAGTTGGCACAAGCTTTTGTTTCACAATAACTCGCTATCAGTTAGGATGCAACCAGACACCAGCCTGATGCTTTGCTTAGACTTTCCAGCCTCCTGAACTATAAGACAAATAAATCTCTAGTCTTTATAAATTAATAGGTCTGTGGCGGTCAGACAGAGCAACAGAACGTTTGACAACACGACAAAAACCATGACCATAACCAGAATGACTCTGGCTCCTCCAAACCCATTCATCTTAATCTACAAGGTCCTTATTGGGCAATTTTAGCAGGACTCTCCCCAGGATCTACTTGCCTTTGTCCACTTCCCACCCTCAGGATTAGGGACACATAGCCATGCCCAGCTTCTTACATGGGTGACAGGGATTCAAGCTTGGGTCTCTGGTTTGCAAGGCCAACTCTCTTCCCCACTGAGCATCTCCCCAGCCTAGCAGGCTTCCTAATTTACAAAACAGCCCCACTTCTAACATCTGTATGTTTCCTCCTTTCTGTCATTCCCCCAGGTGAGAGCTGACCATCTTGGCCTGTTTCCAGCAGGAGTCTTGTTGGGTCAGGCTAGCTCATTTGATGCGTCAGCATTTTCTATCCATACCATCGCCCCCACCATGCACCTTGTCTGTAAATAAATTCCCATTTTTTTCCTCCTGTTTGTAGCTGAGCATGACCCCTCCCCCACGCTGCAAGAACTGACTGCAGCAGTCCCTTCCTGGGTAGTCTTTCTTACTGTTGTTGACAGGTCTCAAAATAACTTCCTCTAACAGATGCTAGGAATAACACTTTTCTTTAAACAAGAAGTTAATGAAAGCATCTGACAGAAAAAGACCCATTCCCCACACTTCTTCATTTCTTTCACAAACCTCTCCATAGTGATCTTGTCAATACAGTCACCGTCCCCAAGATGAGGATATAGCCCTGGCTAATACCAGGAATACTGGGGAGAAGAGGGAATAAACTGGGACTAGAGAAAGGGAATAAATGTCACATCAAGGTCAATACAGACTTGGACTCATTATCCAACTGAGGAATGTTTTTGGCTCTGTTTTATTTGGGTTGGGTTTCTGCCTTGTTGGCAAGTTCTATATGGCTGTGTTTGACACACCTCTGGTCCTGGCTGACTACTCCCTGATATCTCAGGGAACAAGTCATTGAGAGGCTCAGATCTGAGTCTAGAAATGGCATATGAACATTCAATTACACTGCATGTTACATATGAAGAGTTCAGACAGGTAGGCTAAATATGGCTCTTTAACCTGTTGATTATTTTGCGCAGAAGGTTCTTGGAAGGACAGCCACGGCTGGAGGGGTTGCTGTCTGCTCTGCTTAAACTCAGGTGTCACCAGGCCCCTAGGGAGTTTATTAAGGAGGAAAGGCAAGTCTTAACAGAGCTGGGGAGAATCGAAAACACCAGGGAATGGTCTCTTCATAAGTCAGATATTGCCAGTGTGATAAAATTAAGAGCAGGGCCTTTCAGAGATCACTAAATTATGAAAGAGTTATGCTGTGGGAGCACATTCTGCTCCTTCAGCCAATAGCCTTTACAATACCAGCCCACTTGGGTGTGGTCTCTTATACTATTAAAAAGCAGCGGTAACAGTGCATCAGCTCTCTTGCTTCCAGCTACCACTTCTGGCTGCTACACTCTATTCCTGTTCACTCAGAGGACTGTTGTCTAGGACAGTGATCTGTAAGTTTTCCCCTTAAATTATTATTTTATTATCCATAATTCTGAACTGGTATGGGATTGTTTTGTGACTTACACCTTCAAAGTTATCTCTCAAAATAGGGATTATGTGTCTTTATAAAAGGGGTTTCAGAGAGCAGTCACCTTCCTCCATCTCTTCTGCCCTGCGATGATGAAGCATCACTCCCTCTTAACTTTCTGCCATATAAAGACACAGTCACAAGATGCCATCCATGTAAAGTCACAGCCATGAGATATCATCTGTGTAGACACAGTCATAGGATGTCATCCATGTAAAGATATAGTCATGAGGTGCCATCCATGTAACAACACAGTCACAAGATGCTAACCATGTAAAGACACAGCCACAAGATGCCATCCATGTAAAGACACAGCCATGAGATGCCATCCATGTAAAGTCATAGCCATGAGCTTGTAAGCAGAGACTGCTCTTTCATTTCCCTGTTGCTCAGACCCGAATAATCACACAGAAACTCTATTAATTGCAACATTGTTTGGCCAAAAGCTCAGGCATATTTCTAGCTAGCTCTTATATCTCAAATTAATCCATTTCTATTATTTTATATTTTACCATGAGGCTCATGATTTGTTACCTATTGCTTCTTGGGCAGTCACATGGCATCTGCCTCCTTTGGCAGCTACATGGCATCTCTTTGACTCTGCCTACTCTCTATGTATCTTTGTGTGGATTTCCTGCCTGGCTTTACTCTACTAAGCCCTTGGCCAAAACAGATTCTTTATTTACCAATGGTAATAAGACATATTCACATGATACAGAGGGGAATCATGAGATACCATCCATGTAAAGAAAACACAGCACAGCCACATGATGCCATCCATGTAAAGACACAGCCGTGAGATACCGTCATGTAAAGACACAGCCATGAGATGCCATTTTAGAAGCAGAATGAGATTTCACCAGACACCACATCTGCCAGCACCTTGACCCTGGACTGTCCAGTCTCTTCAGTGGTAAGAAATGACCATTTCTTCTTTATGGATTATCAAACTGTGGTATTTTATTATAGTAACATGAAAAAAGACAGATGCTTCCCTAGACAAACTGACACAAACCACAGCTCTGATGTGTTTTCCTAAGATTTTTTTTTACTTATTCTTATAGTGTGTTACATGTTCTATCCTCCTCCTGCCCATCCCATGTCCCTGTGAAGATAGTATTATAAGCTCTTTAATCTCACAGTCTTTTAAGTTATCTACAGTATTTTGTTGTGTATATAATAAGTTTGTATAACTTTTCTTTTCCTCCTTCTTCTCCTCCTTCTCCTCCTCCTCCTCCTCCTCCTCTTCCTTTTCTCCTCCTCCTCCTCCTCCTCCTTCTTCTTCTTCTTCTTCTTCTTCTTCTTCTTCTTCTTCTTCTTCTTCTTCTTTGTTTTTTGAGACAAGGTTTCTCTGTGTAGCCCTGGATGTCCTGAAACTTACTCTATAGACCAGGCTGTCCTCAAACTTAGTGATTTGTGTGCCTGTATGTAGTGATATTTCATTTATATTTTAATAAATAAAAGTTAACCTGAAGATAAGAATGCAAAGCAGCCATACCAGTTAGCCATACAGGTCAGGCAGTGGTGACACACACCTTTAATCCCAGCAGCTACACTACATAGCCATAGAGGTAGCGGTGGTGCACGCCTTTAATCCCAGTACTAGAGAGGAATATAAGGCGGAATGAGACAGAAACTTGCTTTCTTTCTGTCTAAAGATTTCATAGAGGTAAGAGCTCTCTAGTGGCTTGGCTGCTCTGGTTCTCTGATCTTCAGGTTGAACCCCAATATCTGTCTCTGGGTTTTTATTATTCTTGCTACCCCTGTGCCTCCCACATGCTGGTATTAAAGGCATGTATCACCACTCACCTTTTCCTCTATTAGTCTGTTTTCAGCATATTTCCTAGACTTCTTATTAAGTCTAGGAGGATGGAGAGTGAGTCTACTTACCTATATAAATATGTGTATGTGTGTGTGTGTGTGTGTTCCTGCAATTCATTATGTATTATATACATTATTGTGGAGTGTAAAATACATCAATGGCATGTTGTGTTCTTACACAGCAAGATGTTATGATGTTGTTCATTATAGATGCAACATAGTGAATATTTGTGAGACTTGCTATTAACCAGTTTTCTTATGTTTTCTCATTTAGTTTATCTTATTCAATAGTAATTATTCAAATAGTAATTCTAAATAATACCTGATGTTAATTGTTTCTTCACTGTATTTCTCCTGTTTTCAAAATAAAGAAGCTAAGATACCTGGAAAAGGATTCACTGCAGATGTCCTCCAAAAATAGGTAAAAGTAGTAAATTAGGAATTATTATTAATTTATCAATTTTAACTATTCCTTTTCTTGCACTCCTAGCAGCCCTAACCAAACATACACACAAACCCTTAAAGACCTAATAGAGAATAATTCAAGGATTCCTTTATATTCTTTAAAAAAAAAAAAAAAAACTTCTTCAGCTAGAATAATTGGCTTTGGATGTCCGTTTCCTCAGAGACTTTCTCCCATATGCCAATTTCTCTAACACATAGATAATTTATGAAAACATAGTAGACACATTTTAATAATTAAGTGATAGATAATAGGGACTTTTAAAACAAGCTATGAGTGCACAGGAAGGGACGAGGAGGGAGACAGTTAGTTCTCCACGTATTTGTTTAAAAATGACCCCAAATGCTACCCGTTTACTGTCCTATGCCCCACAGCGAGAGGTCCCTCGGTTTCCTTGATTTGCTAGACACTTGCATGGTAGCCTCAGCCAGCCACAGGAAGAACCAGAGAGGCAGATGCTCACCCCAACACACATCAACTCCCCTGTGCGCTCTGACAACAACACAGGTAAAATCAGCCATGACACTAATTACGGAGCACCAGTGTGTAGAGGATACAGGAAGATAAACGGCAGATCCTGTGTCTGTTGTGTCATATCTTGTAATCTCTCTGGCTGCCAGAGTCCAGAAACAAAGGGAGAACTGTGCTCTGTTTGTCTAACATGCTCCATATCACACATTGAAAATCTTCCCCTAATTAAGATATTGTTATGTGTCTTTTGTTAGCAGTTTTTAACAATGTTAATTAGGAGGTTACAGTGATTATTGTTCATCTAGCAAAGAATTAGAGGATTTGTGCTGGATCTCTGGGGGAGCCTCAGATCAGGGGTGTCTTTGCAAGGAGGGAGCTGTTCAGAGAAGGGAATAGCGGAGAAAGGAGAAGGTTACGGCATCCCAAACAGCAGTCTGCAGTGAGCCCAGAAGCTGAGAGGTAGCCCTGTTAGCCTTGATCATATGGAATTATCACATGACTGGTAAGGTTTTATTATTTATTGGGTTTTGTTTGTTTGCTTTTTTGCTTTTTTTTTTTTTTGAGACAAGGTTTCTCTGTGTAGCCCTGGTTGTCCTGGAACTGGCTTTGTAGACCAGGCTGGCCTCAAACTCACAGAGATCTGCTTCCTGCCTCCTGAGTGCTGGGATTAAAGGGTTGCACCACCACTGCCTGGCTTTCAAAGGGCTCTTATCCTGATAACTCAGGTGAGTGTTGTTAGAGAACACTTTGATTCCTGTGGGAAAACAGCCCGTTGTCCTACACACCACATGTCAAAGGTTTCTGACGTTGAATTCATAGCAGCAGGCACAATTTGGCTTTTTCTGCTGTATCTCTTAGCCTTACACCTCTGAATCTCGAGCACACATGCACGCACACACACAGACACACACCAGGTACGATTTGGCTTTTTCTACTGTATCTACCAGCCTTACACCTCTGAGTCTCCAACACACACACACACACACACACACACACACACACACACACACACACAGAAAGGAAGGGGTGGAGGAGAAGAGAGAGAAAACAAAAGAGTTAACGGTTTCTTTTCTTTTCTTTTTTTTTCCTCTTTCCTGTCCTCCCCAATGCTTTTGGGGGTGCTGTGATTAAAAGGAAAGAGGCAAGGTTGGAAGAAAGGACAAGAAAGAAGAAAGAGAGGAAAGCAGGGAAGATGAGAGGGAGGGGAAAAGGAGAGAGAGGGAGGAGGGAGGGACAGAGGAAGGGACAAAAGTATGGAGTAGGGGAAGTAGAGAGAAGAGGAGGGGGAAGACAAACCTTTCTTTCTCATTTTGCTACTCTTTGCAGAAGCAGAAACCACATGAGTTTTGAGAAGAAACCAAAGTGTGTCTTTGAGAAAGTTTCTCCTTGAAACTATCAGAACCCTGCAATCACTCTAAGAGCTTCATTCTCTCTCTAGGCAAGGGTTCCTGTAGTGAAGGGGGCGGGCGTCCGCTGAGGGGAGGTGAGGGGTTGGAAGCTGAACAGGAAGAGTCTCATCAGTTCTGTTTTGAGTTTCATCAATGATTTCCCAATTCAAACTTCACTAACCATCACACCAGCTAGAAAATGTCACTGGATTGCCAACTGCATGCATCTAAAATGAAAGGGGAATCCCTAACAGACACCCAGAGGTCCTCAGTGCCCAGCCCTGTGCAAGGTGCTTTATATAAACTCAATCACAGCAGCTAGAGCTTAGTTTCAATCGCCAGGGGCTCTAGGGCTCTCAAGTCTCCTTTACCCCTGGGGAGATGGAGGGAGGCATTGGCTGGGAATATAGAAAGCCCTTTTATGTTATGTAACCTCAGAGACCACCCACCCCAACAGTTTATGCTTTGTGACAAAAAAAGCTATCGAATTAACAAGGCATAAGTTTGATGAAATATTGGTGAAATAATGATCCCCACCCATCAGAAAACAAATACAGACGTCGTCTGGTAAACTGTTAAGATGCCTGTCATCTAGAAGATATAATTTTGTACCCACAGGCTTTAGTTAGTTAAAGCCACAACAGAAGAGAAGTAGCTCTAATGGGAATGAGCTGTCAGGATCCCACCTTCAGGCAGTTTTCTCATAACCAAGGTCAGAAATGAGTGTTTCTTGGGGCACTCACTGGTGAAATGTAACCTAAGAGACAATATGTTTAGAAATATAGGTAACTAAATTGTAATGGATTAAGTAAAAATGCTGTGGATCTCCAAGTGGCTGCAGCAGCAGAAATGCTGCAGGTCTCCAAGCGGCAGCAGTGGGCAGTGGGTCCCGAGAGCAGCCAGTCCCAGGCAGGGATGGAGCAGTTCCCCGAATGGCTGCAGTGGGCCACGAGTCCCAGGCAGGGAGCCCTGTGGTGGGTGAGAGACCTCAATAGGGCAGCCAGTCACACAAGGAGAGACAGACAGATGGGCACACCATGAGACCACATCACAGGTCTCCAAAGGTGGCTGGTCTGGGCAGGGAGCCACGCGACCCATGAGAGACAGAGACATGAATAGGCATACCATGCAGAGTGAGTTTGGATATTTATTTAGTGGGTTATGGAAGGGAAGGGGAGAGGGGTAAGGGGAGAAGGGGGAAGAGCAGAGAGAAACAGACAGAAAGAAACAGAGAGAGAAGGGGGAAGGGAGAAATTGGGGAGAATAGAGCGAGGCAGAGCTGCCTCTTCGGGAGAAAGATGGAAAAGAGAAGGAACTCAGGCTAGAAGCTGAAGATCAGCTTGCCTCAGTGGATAGGGGTGGGGCGTGAGGGGTGGGGGTAGCTTGTCTCTTAAAAGGGGAGCAGACCATTACATAAGTAGCTAAATCCAGCATTCTGTGGCACAGGAGGGTGACTGAAGCTGTGGCAATGTGTGTTTCAACATGGCTGGAAGAGCCCAAAGGTTACCAGCACAGAACACATGATAAATAAATGTTCGAGTGTTATGGTAGCAATAAAAGTCCATTAAGAAAAAACTTCTGGTCCAGAGAATAGAAACTCTAGCCTGGATGGAGAGCTGACATTCCAGCTGGGTCCAGTTGATCACTTGGCCAAGGAATCACCCCTAGGAAGGCAGATTCATGGTTAGCCATGCTGAGAAGAGGTGAAAAAAAATCATTCTTTCAATGAGATACTATAATTTTCCTTCCCAGAATCCCCAACCCTAGCATAATTAACATAAGGGCATAAGGGTCACAGCCACGCCCCTTTGCAAGTTTGGCCTGCTTTTCAGAAAAGCACGATTTGGTTTCTACTTCTTTTCTAAGAATGACTTCTTTAACACCTTGGACTTCTTTACTCTTTCTCTGGAGCCTCCCCCTCTCCCTCCCATGTGACCGAAAGTGTGACTTTCCCCACCTCTTCTCTCCTCCATTCTTAGAGCCACTGGTTAGATTCATGACTCACCTGCCCTGGAGGCTTTTCTTTTAAATGCTAATAAAAATTATCTTCAAGCTTATGTTTGAGTCCATTCTTAAATTATTTCATTAATGAACCAAAGAAGCCCAAGATGGGACCCTGCAATGGTCTGTCTAGTCCCTTTAAGAGACAAGCCCCGCCCGCTTCCCCCCCCCATGGCCTGAGGCAGGCAGATTTCCTTCTGCTTCTTGTCTGAGCTCTCTCCTTTTCCATCTCTCTCCCAAAGAGGCAGCTTCTGTCTTGCTTCCTTCTCCCCACTTCTCCCCGTCCCCCCACCCTTTCTGCTCTTCCCCCATCTTCCCTTTTCCCTTACCACTCCATAACCCACTAAATAAATATCCACTTCCTCTGCATGGGGTGCCTACCCGACTTGGTCTCTGACCCACCATGCAGCTCCATGCCTAGGACGCTCTAGCCTTCATGGCCAGCCTGTCACTGGGGGGGGGGGGGGATATCCCTGTCTGGGACCCAGCTGCCTTTGTGGCTACCTGCCACCACTAGGGGACCTGCTGCAAGGTCTCATGGCCTGCTGCTCACTGCTGCCACTCACTCGGGGACCTGTAGCGCTTTACTTAAACCATAACAGACCCCAATATCCCTTGTGCCACAAGAAAATAGAAAGGCTATGGCCCTGACATACCTTATAGACACAAAGCAAATTATTGTGCTATAACTCATCATTACATATGAATAGTTCATCAAGGAAATTGGTTTTAAATACTGTACCGCTTTGGAGGGACAGGGGTTGGTTCACCACCAGAAAGGTGGGGCCCCTGGTGGATCAATATCAAGGCATGAAGCACATGTGGCCACTCCCTTGGGATGAGCACCTGCTATCTGGATCCAGGGAGTAGACATGGGCATGAGGACTCCAATCCAGTTCCCAGAGTAAGAGCCATAAAAGCAGGGCAACACAACAGTATGTCTCCCTTTTGGCCCACCCACTCTGCAATTTTTTTTCTCATTGTTTCTTCGTAAATGTGCACTCACTCTGCTCACTGCTACCCCTTGTTTCCTCGTTCCTTTTGGGAGCCACAGATCAGGGTGGCTTCAGTTATCCAGCACTCTACACCCCAGAAGTCAAGCTCACCTTGTGCACGGAAAGGCTCTGTGATCCTCCCAAAACTCTACCAGAATGATGAACCCAATCTGCTTGTGTTCTTTGTGCTCCTGGTGCCCAACTCTATGTAGTTAATGTCAAACACAGGGCACCACTCAATGTAAGCTGTTGAATGAATGATGAAAAGCACTCTGTCTCAACTAAGGGAAATCCAGTGTGGAATAGGAACACACACACACACACACACACACACACACACACTCACACACACCGCCGCCGTCACCCTTTCTCAAGAGCACATAGACAAAAAAAGCAGTGCATACTCTTTTTCAAAGTTCCAGACAGAATTCTTTGCTGGTCTGAACCCTTCAAAAAACCAGGAAAACCATCAGCTTCCATTGAGAACTCTTGAGAATCTAAAAGGTCTACTTTTCCAGCCATCTTTATCCAGGGACAGCAGAAAGAGGCCTGGCAGGGAACTGTAAGCTAAACCAGAATTTAGGTGTTTGAAGCCTTGGAGCAGAGAGAATTTGCAGGCTGTGAAATGTGGATGGTTCATTACCATGACAAAGGTTGTAACAACTGGACAGGAAGCTGAACAAAAGACATCCAGCACTCTATTTGCAAGCCCAGGATTGTGTTTGTAATCTCTTTTTGCAGGAGCAAGAGACCACCAGTAAAAGACCCAAACACAATAGGAAGTTGGAATCCACAATGCTGAGACGCCAGAGGGATCATCCTAGGACACATCACCTACACACACACACACACACACACACACACACACACAGTGTGTATATATCTTTTCTCTATGTGTACACAGTCTACAGAGTAATCCTTGTCATGGGTAAGGGTTTAACATTCTTGACCTATTCGGAGACTTTAAAAAATACATGCCACATGCTTAGAATGCCAATGGGAAGTGGGGAAGCATTGCAGGAAAAATGAGTAGCGTGTTTTCACTGAGCACAGCAAACCTCTTTAATTTGTCTGAGAGCAAAGCTAACACGGTGACCTGCTAAGTAAGGCTCCATGAGCGTGATTAATAATGCAGAAGAGGAAGGCTTAGGAGTTATTGTACTAGATGGGTTCCGGGAGACAGTAATTATTGCAAAAGTCACTGATGATTTTGGTTAATAAGTGATACGAACGGGACCTACAGGTCAGACAACTGTTCTTTGGAGTCCTCCCTCCCCCAAAGGCAGTTGAACCCTGCAAGTTTTGATTCCCATCATGTCACCCCTTTTCATTGCCAATGGAGCTGGTGTTCTGGAGCTGGGATGTATAGGGTAACAGGGACTATTCAAGGAGGCTCTATTGCCATTGCTTTTACTTAGCTGGGGCTGGAGGATGAAACCCAGAGCCTATTCTATTGTCCCACTGCAAGGCAGGTTCTTAATTGGCATGTTGGTGTCAGTATTTAAGATAAGTATCATGGCAATTTAGATGTGGGGCATTGTGGGGACAGAAGTGACTTCACCTCCGGATTAATTCTGCCTGGGGATTCTTTTCTGTGCTCTGCTGTTCCTGGCTCACAGAAGATGTTTATTGCTGTTAGTGAAGGGCCAGGTAAAGCTGCCCCAGGATTCTCATGTGACAGTTAATATTGAATGTTGGTCATGTGCCTTGATTGCATCCATGTATCTCTTCCCCTCAACCTCCTTGACCCCTGGTAAGCATTAACAATATTGGCACCTAACCTACTTCCCATCCTGCTTCCTCTGGTTTCCGTCTTGCTAGGCGCACAAATGTCAGTTTGTCAATAGCGTTTATGCTTACCCTCATGGGAACACCAGAAAAGAGGCAGCAGTCTCATCCTTAAGCGGCTTGAAGCAGGGAACATTTATTGAGCAACATGGCGTAACAGTGAAGTAATTCGATGGAGAAAACATTGATGGAGCCTCCGACCGTAGTTATCAAAGGTCTGGAGTCCTTAATGCCAACTACTCCGTGACTTTCACAATGAAGTCATGGCTACCCTTGCAGTTGGCATGGTGGTGTGTAGTTAAGCCTACCAGTGGTCTCTAGAAAGCTTGGTGCAGAAAAGAGTGGCTATTACAGGAGACCAGGATATGCCTCCCCTAATCATGCTTGGTCCTCCACATCCGTGACTTCCACATCCAGGCTCTCAGCCAACCTTGCAAATATTTGGGGGTGGGGCGGGGGGGAGAGAAGAGGGGAACTGAGTCTGCACTGATTATAACAACCAGACTTTTTTTTCCTGAGTGATTACTACCTAAAAATGTAGTATAGTAGCTATTTACGTATTATCTACGTCATGTTAGTTATTTATATCATCTCCTGATTAAGGTATGCAGCACATGCCTTTTGTTAGATATAAATACTACACTATTGTCTATGTTAAAAAATCAAAAACACAAAACCATAGCTCTCACCTCAGAAAGTATAGTTTCTTCTGGAGTCAAATATGAGTGTCCCCAGCCAGGAAACACAAGATACTTAAATGCCAACACAGTAACAGCTTCATGAAGTTTTTCGAGTAACAGAACAGAGACATTGTTGACATATATTGGTGGAAACTACAGGCTGCAGAGGCCACCTGATATTCTTAACTTTGAAGCTCGAGGTTCATTCATATGTTCAAAAATGATTTCCTAATAGTCCTTGCTTGTGTGCACAGAGGTAGCCAATAAATGACTATCAAGAGGACTGAAGATAGTCCATGAGGGTTTGGTTCTGGCCCTGCAACACCCTAACCTTCCCACCATCACTCAACTCCTAATAAGCCAATCTTCCCCTGCTGAATGTTTGATGTGTCACTTTTTTTCAGGGAACATCAGTCAATGCCGTAATAGAAGGAACTTGGGCATCTTATTTTGTCATCTGTGGGGTATTGTGGATACCTTTTGGCATAAGGGTCATTTTGAGGAGCTGTAGGTAGAGAGGCTCTAAACATGAAGATGTTACCCACCTACAAGGAAAAGACACTATAAAAGAGATCTGCTCTTGAGTCCCCATCTCTCTTGGTACCAGGAAAAGAGGGGTGTATTGCTCACTAGCCAGCGGGGTGATGTCAGGGATGAAGGTGTAAGGCATGTCTGTGAGCAAGCCTTGCTCCTATAGATTATCATGCCTTTCCCCGAGAGCTCCCTGGCACCAGGCTCCACACACTTCTCTGCTTGTTTCAGTATTAGATGATATTTAAGTCAGTTCACGAGACTTACTTATTCTCCCTGGGTGCCTTTTGATGCATGCATGAGGCCTGCATGTTATTAAACTTCCCTCTGCTTTTCTCTTATTGATGCATCTTTTGTCACAGAACTCCATCCTGTCTCAGGATCAGAAAGGATGGAGGAAATCATTACTTCTCTGCTACACTAGTTATGAGCACCAAGCATTCTACAGTTCAGGTCCACTCTCAGGAGCACCTGTCTGCCATCCTGAAAGCTGCCTAAATCTTGCCCTGGGGTTTTCTCAACTGACCTGATAGAAGGATGGCTGTGGGGAGTAAATCCCTGCCATAGAAGTCTTGATGGATGTGTTACAGAGCTAAGACATCCACCCTCTCCAGCATTATCTCCTATTTCACCCAGCCTCCCCAAACCTCTACCACCAAGGGTCATTAGCTCAATTTTCACATCTGTATACATTCTTTAAATGTCATCTACCTTTAAGTCACCTTTCTTGAAGATCATACAGTTTGCACTCTAAAATTAATTAATCTATTCGTGTATATCTCTGTGTGTGTGTGTCTGTATGTCTGTGCATCTGTGAAAGATAGAACAAAGGAGAGAGAAAGAGAGAGANNAGAGAGAGAGAGAGAGAGAGAGAGAGAGAGAGAGAGAGAGAGAGAGAGAGAAGGGGGAGTGTATCATTTCACAACACAGGGTTGGATATCAGAGGAGAACTCTGAGAGTTGGTTCTCCCTTCCACTTTTACATGTGTCCCAGGGACTGAACTCGGGCTTCGGTGGCAAGCACCTTTGCCTGCTGACCTATGTCACTAACCCCGCAGTAAACAGTTTTCAGGAAATGGCACATCATGAGAAGGAGATAGTTAAAAATGTTCTGTGAAAAGAATCTCCTTCAAAACTAGAGTTAGGGCTGAGCTGCTTCTGTTTTGTTCCTCAGATTTAGATAAGCTGAATTTTCCTAACAGGATTCACAGGATGCCAGTATCTAATATATATATTATATTATATAAATATAATTATATAAAATAACATTACCTTTCTGAAGAAGAGCTTGCCCAGAGTCCTCAAAATGATGTCTGCCATTGGGTTAGAGATGTATCTCAGTGGTAGAGTGCTCGCCTAGTATGTACTAGGTTCTAGATTTGGTCTCCAACACCACACACATGTGTCACACATTCATACACACATACAGAGAGAGAGAGAGAGAGAGAGAGAGAGAGAGAGAAAGAGAGAGAGATACATGTATCTCTTGACTTAGTAACCTACTTTCTAATAATTTACCAGAGGACAAAACTGGACAAGTAGAAAAAGATATGCAATCAGTGTATGATGGGAACAGATAAGAGACTCTTAGTGTCTAGTTATAATTCATTAAAGAATGGTATGTCAGTTCTGTTACAATAGAAAAAAATATATTGCCTTGAAATAATTCACATAGTATATGGTCAGCAGTAAAAACCAAGTCACTAAATATTCTCTGTAGCATGAGAAGTCATGCAATACATTATTATGAAATATGCCTCTTTAGCATATTTCTTTTGAGTGATGTTAACCATATGTTTCCTGTTCATCTTAATGCCCCTCTTCCACCTGGAAGCCCTGGACCCCTTTCCCTTTGCTTAAACTACACAGCAACAAAGTCCCATCTCTCAGCACTCATTCCCTTGGGTTTCTCATCCCTGTGTGCTCCTCTGAGTAAGCATAGTGCCCATCTTAACACTACTGCTTAGCTGGACAGAGGGCGGTACACATCTATTGTCCCAACACTCGGGAGGCAGGTCTCTGAGTTCCAGGCCAGCCTGGTTTACAGAGAGTTCCAAGACAGCCAGAACAATGCAGAGAAACTCTATTTTGACAAAAACATAAATAAATAAACAATCAAATAGACCACTGTCTTTCTTCTTGGAGTTTTCTTTCACCTGTCTAAATTTTTAGGGTTCTAGGTGAAGAGTCCAATACAGCTAGAGGAAGAGATTTTTTTTCTCCCCTACATATGACCCCGTTTTGAGTAAGGAAAAAATTAAACTGTTACACATAAAAATTAGCAACAACTACTTTGGAGTTATGTTATCATAAGTAAGTTTTATTTTGTTTAAAATATGTTACAATCTTTTTGAAATAATTATGTATTCTTTATTTTTTTAAACAATAATAAAGACAATGCCCAAAAGACAGTATCAAAATTATCCTCCCTTCTCCCTCCTCCCTCCTTCTCTCCTTCTCTCCCCTGTCCCTCTGTCTCTGTTTGTTTGTCTTTTCATAGAACATTCACATACCACCCTACTGACTCATTTTTCTGGCACATGTAACCAATATCCCAGATCAGTGCATAGGTATTAGCATGGGAAGTTATATTGGCCCAAGGGACAGAACATCAGAGACAAAAGTAACACTGACTGGTTGCTGTTGGGTTAATTTGGAGGCAGGTTCTCACTGTATGTGCAAGCCTGGCTTGGAGCATTAGAAATAATCTAAGGTCTCACTGTATAGCTCAGGCTACTCCTGAACTTGTGAGCCTCCCTCCCCACTCTGTTTTGGAAATACTGGGATCACAGAGGGTGCTGAGGTTCCCACCATACCTACTTCCAGGTGTTTCTTTTGCTGGTAGCTATACCACAACTCTGGAAAGGACACTAGGGTTTACCAGAGGCTAAACCCCTAATTCTCAACAAGGAATTTCATCAAGAAGAACCACCGCAGTTGCAGCTGGAGCTGGCAACTCTTCCATTGCTGACCAAAGTGGAGAAAGAGGTCAATGCAGGGTCACCCTTCTAGCAGCCGCCATGCTCGTCTCCTCCCTTATTTTCCCTTTTGCATTCTCAGTGAAACATTCATAACCCTAACCCTAACCCTAACCCTAACCCTAACGCCTTAGTGCCACATAGCTATTCCTGCCAGTCATCCTTTCCTTATGATCTCTTCTCCCATATTCTTCCAGATTCCTCCCAGTTCCTTTTGTCTTTTATACAGTTTGCTGTGCCATCTCCTTTGCCCGACCTTTTAAGATTATTAGCATTTGGAGAAAACCCAGATGTACTGGTACAAGCTGGAGGAGTCTCCTCCGCAACCCTTTTTCGCTGTGTTTGGTGAGGGGCATGATGGCACCAATCCAGATGTATGCCCAAATAATGAGCATGCCGGGGTCAGGAAATTAAAACACAGCATGGATTGCTGGAGTCACAATTTTATTGTCAGCGATTGCCTGGTGGCTCTGCATATCAAGAAAAATCTTCACAGCTTCTTCCATTTTCCACGGTTTGGTTAATGTGCAAATAATTCCAAGGGTAAATATTTTGTCCCCACCCACAACCTATTCCACCTCTCCTTTCCCAACCAGGCAAATTGAATCACAACTGTGAATAGCGGCGCCTATAGGAAGGTTCTTGGAAATCATCCATCTGACCTGCATTCACACTGCCCAGATAAGATAAGCGAGGGTGGGGACCTGTTAAAGGACACATGACAGAGCTGTCAGGAAACAGACTTGAGGGAAAAAGGAAAGTTCGGGACTCCAGCCCAGTGGGTATAGAGGTCCCTGCTTTGGAGGGTTCGGTCAATAAATAGGACAGAGAAGGCAGAGGAGATGGATCAGCCAGCAAAGTTCTTGACGCAAGAACATGAGGACTTGAGTTTGGATCCACATAAAAAACTGGATGTTAGTCCCAGAAGCTGCTGAGGACCATGTCAGGATCCGTGTTCCTACCACAGCACTGGGTCTGTGTTGAAGTCTGAGGCCCATGATGCCATAAAAGGTTACATGGAAGCCTGTTGTTGGGGCCGCAATTTTGTGGCCCTGTTAGTGTCCGAGGGCCTTGCCACCAGTGCCATTCTGATCTGAGTGGCCTGAACTTCTACCGGGCATCAGGATGCCATCTGGGCCCAAGGTGCTGCGGAGGTCCGTGTCTGGGTCCTTAGTCCTGATGCAGTTGGCGTTTGTGTTGAAGTCTGTGGTCCATGTCACCTCAGAGGGGCATAGGAACCATGTGCTATGAAATCGCTGATGGATGAAATTGATGAAAATGCTGAGCTGGCCCTGCTCTTCGCAGGTCCTGGGATAGCTGGTCCTGGAACTTGCTGGATGCTGCAACAAGAGAACACAGTCCTCATGGGAGAGCTGCCCTATCCCCCACTCTCCACTCCGGAGAGATGGACCCACCCATCACCATGAGTGAGAGAGAACTGACTCGGAAGGCCTGGACCATAGAGGAGTTGGCTACGCCCCTTGCCTGATGGGGTAGTCCCAGTGGCCTGGACTGACCAGCTCAACTACCACCCAGGCCCTCAGTGGGGCCTGGGGTTGGTTCCCCTAACATCTACCCCATCTAGGACCTGCTGGAGCTAGGGAAGGGACCAGTCCTTTTCTTTTTGTTTTTGTTCGTTTGCTTGCTTGTTTTGTTTTGGATTGATTTCTTAAAATTTTGTTTTTGGGGGACACTGAAGCAGTGAGGGGAGGATATGGAAGACTGGGAAATGAGTGGAATAGGGGTGTATAATGTGAAATTCCCAAAGATTCAATAAAGAAATTACGTTTAAAAAAAAAACCCAAAATACTTGGACTTAACATCTTGTGCCTGTAATCCTAACCCCGAGGAGGCAGAGACAGGAGGATTACTGGGACTCACTAGCCAGTTATTCTGGTCAAATCAGCGAATTCTAGGTTCAATGAATATCACATATTAAAAACTAAGGTGGAGGGAATTTGAGGAAGATGCCTGACACTAACTTTCATGTACATGTATACACACACTCACAAGACTAGGGCAGAGCTGCCTTTATGTCCCTTTGACAGATGGGGAAAGAGTCTCAGCACTTCACAGGCTGCAAAGCGGGGGAAGCCAGGTCTCTTCCCATCACCTGATGCTGCCTTTTGCTAAGCATGAATACTTGCTGCCTTGTTCAAATTTCAAGCAGAACCAAATTGTGTTTGGTGACAAATTACATCTGTGGAGCATGTCTGTCATGAGAGAGTGACACTTTAAGAATAGTTCTCGCTGTCTGGTGGTCTTGGAGGTCAGAGTCAGAGCCCTCAAGTGCCAGTAATTTCCCTGAAACTCTACCTCTGAACATTTTGCTGGAGACCAAGATGTCAACATGTAAACCATGCTTCATCTCTAACCCACAACAGATACCCAGGGCTGCTTCATCCTTAGTTACTTCCCCATCCTCAGTGCATTTCCCTTGTTCATGTCTGCCTCAGGCAGCACAGTGGCCACATGCTGGCCTTAACCACTCTACATTCCAATCTGCATTCTATGCTGCAGTTAGAGAGGAGAGAGATGTGTGTGTGTGTGTGTGTGTGTGTGTGTGTGTGTGTGTGTGTGTTGTGCACTTGAGTGTGGAGGACAGATGACAACATTGAGTGTTGGTCCCAGGAGCCACCCAGCTTATTTTCTGAGACTGGGTCTCCACTGAAGTTGAAGCTGACCAATTGACTTGGTTATCTGTTTAGCAAATGCCAGGAATGCGCCTGCCTCTACCTTCTCAGCACTGGGATTGTGGGGGGCTGTGCTTTCCCTCCAGGGTTTTTATGTGGATGCTGGGAATCCAACACAGATCCTCAGGTTTGCACAGCAAGCTCTTTACTGACCGAGCTACCAATCTCTCCAGCCTTCAGAGAGATCTCGCGAGAGCAATCAGCCCCACGGGACAGGATGTATTTATTATTGCAAGCACGTACGCTGGCTCCCATATTGTGTATATGTGAAAAATCTATTAGAAAATTTTAAAGCATGTGTATTAAAAAAAAATGTGACCTAATATTTTCCTCGTATGACCAAGCTTTAGAGCAAATTATTCAGCAATGCAGAATTGATCCTTTCCTTACTAAAAAACCAACACTGTCCTTGGATTAAAGTCCAAATGGAAGCGATGTCACAGCCCTTGCAGATGTGACTCTGCCGTTCCTTTAGCCCTCACTCCCATTTCCCTGCTTCACCTAAGGTGGTTTCCTCTCCACCTCCTCCTCTTCACAGCCAAGGAGACCATTAGCTCCTTGAGGGCAAATCCTGGGGGTAGTTACTCTCCAGGGCCCACAAAGCACAGAGTGGGTCAGCAGCCATTGGTTAAGCGAGCTGCCAGTATCTGCGCTCAGTCCAAAGGGTTCTATTGAAAACAGTGAATGTCAGCAGTCCATGGCTGTGCAGAACTTGTGAGTGTAATGTGCTTGACACCCCCTTTGTTTTTTAAAACTGCCCCCACTCCTGCCTGCTCCCATGCAGAAAAGTCACTCAGTCTTTTGAGTCTAGGTTGTGTCTTAATTTAGTAAATAAATAGCATTTACCCAGTAATAGAGCCTTTAATTGGGCGGTATCTCCATGAGGTATCGCTTGTCTGCATAGGAGTCTCTGTGCCTTCTGTTTCCAGTCAACAAGACACTCACTTATCTACCTAAAGACAGATGCTGCCAAGGAGGAAAACAGTTGCTTCCTGCACCCCATATGCTCTTCTTCTAAGGCAGCCCACGGTCAGCATCACCAAGATGTCTATTCTAACTCCCCAGGCTTCATACAGCTCAGACCTGGCATTGGAGCAGAGCAGTATTATGGTTCTTTCCGTGGGAAGCACAAGCCCCTGAAGCTTCCTAGGCTGGATCCAAGGCACATGTTCTATGACTTCCCAATTCTAGAAGCATGGCCCAGCATGCTCTGTGGGGTGCTGAAGGGTGTCTCATTGGATATAAGTGACAGCTCGGGCATCTTGTCAAGGATTTGTTTATAAGCACTGATTCCCATGGGGGAGCCATGAGGAGAAGGCTGTAGTTTTGACTCCCCAGCTACTGCACGGAGGACAGTCGTTGAAGGGGACAATCAGATATAGCTGCATGCTGAAATGCTTATTACTGTAAACTGAAAGTCTTTGGAGACCAGAAGACCCTGGAAGAGGTTCACTGTGGTCATTTTTGTCTGTTTGAAAGAGAAAATGGGGGGCTGGAGAGATAGCTCAGAAGTTAAGAGCTCTTCCAGAGGGCTAGAGTTCAGTTTCTTGCACCCACATACGGAAACTTACAAACACCTGCAACTTCAGTACCAGGAGATCCAACGCCCTCTTCCGACCTCTGTAGGCACTGCACTGAAACACACACACACACACACACACACACACACACACACACACACAGCAAAATAAAAAGTAAAGCTTAAAAAACACGAGCTTACAGAAAATGTAGAAAACCATTTCTTTAAAAAGAAATCGAGACAACCAGTTGCTTTTAATTCACTTCCTGCAATCCCATAACTAAAAGCCTGACAGATGATAAAGACTGGATCTTCATCTGGACACTTGCCCTCAGCTGTCGTTTGCTTCCTGATACCAGTGTGGGCGGATGTTCGTGGGAAGAGACTGCAGAAGTGAAAACTGAGACACAGAGCCTGAATCCTAAGCAAAAGTTTTAACTAGAAAGCAAGGGCGATTGGGGGAAGGGGGAGAGCAGTGACCGTGGGACTTCCAGGCTGTCAGTCAACAGATGACAAAAGCAGGCCTTTTATCAGGTTCTGGGAGTGGTCAGAGGTCTTATCATTTTTAATAGTCATCAGGCTATTCTGGGGAGATCTTTCCATGTATGATCCTGGGGCCGCTCGGTCACTAAAGACATAGAGACATCATGATATACCTTGTGCCCAGTGAGATTTTGTATTCTTATGGAAAGATAAGAATAGAGTGGGTAGACACTGTCCCTATATTTTGACAAGGGAGTAAAGGAGCTCTTCTTGGTGCAGAATGCATTAAAACTCTAGTCCCTTATCCCCCAGAGGGCTAAGGGACAATTTTTATTTCATTGGTGACCTTCATCTTCTAAATGGAATAATTTGCAAACTATTGCCTGTCCACCCATCCATTCATTTCCCTAACATTCCTTAAGTACCACTCAAAACTCACTTACCGCCCCCACCCCCACCCCATGAACGAGGCTCTACTCATCTCTGGAATTCAGCCCATTATTAAATATTCGCCCTTCCGCCATGCCTCCATGCATGTTAACTAAATCTGTGTTCTCTTCTGTCATGAATTCATTAGCTGTCAGTTCATCCCAGCAAACCTTCTGAGGGGGCAGGGAAAGCGCTTCCTCCCTGGCCCCACAGTACACTAAGTCCTGGAAGCAAGGAGTCAGGCTCCAGGGCTTCCCATCCTATGACTTCTGACCCAGTGACCGGCCCATTCTCTGAAGAGGAGGGGCATGCAGCAAGAAGGCCTGAGCTCTTCTCTGAGTTCCTGCTGCTGCTGTTGCTGCAGGAAACATTGAGTTCAAAAGCCCCGATGGGCGAAGTCCTTCCCATCCGCTCTTCTCTAGAAGCAAGCAGCACATCCAACTAGCAGGCAGTGCCCGAAATGCTCACGTGGCACACTGAGACCAAAGAAGTGGTCAGTGTGGATGATCTACTTGTCACTTCTTTCCAGGAGACATGTCTTTCATTCCGTAGGCACAACTCTCCCACAGTGAGCAGGTTGACTTTTAAAAATCCACAAGGGCTGCCTGGAGATGGTGGAGCATACCTTTCAATCCTAGCTCTCAGGGAAGCAGCAGTAGGCAGGTCTCTTGTGAGTTCAAGGTCAGCTTGGTCTAGGAATTGAGTTCCAGGACAGCCAAAGATAAACAGAGAAACCCTGTCTCAAAAAATAAAAATATGAAACAAAACAAAAACAACAAAAATCTACAAGGCTGAGAGGGTGGCTAAGAGGTTAAGGGCATTTGCTGCTCTTCCAGAGGACCTGAGTTTGGTTCCCACCATCCCTGTCAGGTTGTTCACGGCTACCTGTAATTCCAGCTCCAAGGGATCTGATGCCTTCTTCTGGCCTCCATAGAACACACACACACACACACACACACACACACACACACTTTAAAAGCTCATCTAAAAACAGACTGTGGACGTACTGTACTTGATAGAGTGAGTCTTACCGCACCCAAAGCCTGCACCACATTATCTGTGTACAGCGGTGCATGCCTGTAGTCCCAGCATCCAGGAGGTGGAGGCAAGAGGATCAGAAGTCCAAGGTCTTCCTCATCTACATATCAAACTGGATACCAGCCTGAAATAGATGAGACCATGTCTCGAAAAAAAATTATCTAATAAGTTTCAAGATGCAAATTCATCTAAAATTAACTGAATTGTCTCCTGATGGTAATATTTAGTATCCCACTTCTTACAAGCACTGGAAGATAGTGGTTTTGGTGCTGAGGAGATGGTTTGATTGTTACGGTGCTTGCCATAAAGACACATGAACCTGACGTCAGATCCCCAGGACTCAGCTCAGAAGCTGGGTGGGGCAGCACGTCTGTAGGTGCACTAGGGAAGTAGAGGCAAGAGGAGCCTGGGGCTCATTAGACAGCCAGTTTAGATAATTGGCGAGCATTGGGTTTATCTTTTGAGAGACACTGTCTCAAAGGAAAAAAAGGGGGTGGAGAGAGAATGAAGAAGGAACCTGATGTCATCTGCTGGCCACCACATGCACAAGTACCCACATACATAGAGACTGCAGAGTTTTGGGGTGTTTAGTTGTATTTTCTGTTGTTTATTTGAGACAAAGTCTCACCATGTAGCCCTGAAGGGTAAGAACTCACTGTGTAGACCAGACTGACCTTAGACTCACAGACATCCCGTTATCTCTGCTTCCAAGGTGTTGGGATTAAAGGTGTGTGCCACCATACATGGCAAAAACAGTAGTTTCAATGTGTAATTCTTCTGAGGCAGATTATAGCTACTTAATTTCAAGTTTTATTTTGACTTATGTGTATATGTGTATCTGTGTGACCATATGCCATGCCAGTGCAGGTGTCCCCAGAGGCTGGAAGACGCCAGTGGGTTCCCTGAAGCTCAAGTTACTGGTAGTTGTGAGCCGCCTGGTGACCATGCTGCTGACTGAACGAGGGTCCTCTGGAAGAGCAGCAAGACCTCTGATTATCTGAGCTGGGTCTCCAGCCCTCCATAGCCTTTGGAGTAGAAAAACAGTACATCCTAAGGACACCGTGTCATTGGCAGTTTTTAAAGACCCAAATGAAGTCATAAAGTGCGTGTGTGTGTCAGTGGCAATGAGGCAGCTCAGAGCCACTGCCCGCAGCTGACAGGTCTCTCATATTTAGGGACTCTACTCAAGCAAAACTGGATTCCTAGCATCATGACGGGAAAGAATTTAGGATGAGCCAGCGTGGAGCAGAGCTGTAGTTTACTAAGGAAGCATTCTTTTTTAATTTCTTTTTTTAGTTTTAAAAAGATTTTTTTAAATTTTATTTTACATTCCAACCACAGTTCTCCCTCCCATCCCTCCTCCCAATCCCCTCACCTACCCCTCCCAACTCACCTCCCCCAATCCACTGCTCCCAAAGAGTAAGGCCTCCCACAGAGAGTCACCAAAACCTGGTAGTTAAGTTGAAGCAGGACCAAGCCCCTCCCCGCTGCATCAAGGCTGAACACAGCATTCCCCCATAGAGAATGGGTTCCAAAAAGCTAGCTCATG
>JAQHUG010000130.1:3161741-3175614 GCA_028555095.1 Dicrostonyx torquatus
AGAAAGGGCAACTGTCTAGCATAGCCACATTTGAACTTATTATGCAATGATTTTGAATTAACCCTTGGTCACTGAATATTCAGAAATCTTTTACTCCTGGCTAACTTTTTATGGCTCCCACATTCTGTTATGCTATATCCTAAAAGTGTGTATCCTATATGAGGCCACAGCTCACGGTTCAGGAAGTGATCTGCAGAACCAGCTACAGGATGGAAAACCCTGCTGGTGCTTGCTGTGTTTTCTGGAGCATCTTCTCATGACTGGCATTATCTCCATGCCTTCCTTCCTCCGTCCCAGCTGAGGGTTGTTTTATAACCTGGAGTCAGAGTGTCTTTTCTGAGACCTACTCCTGAGATCCACTTACTTTTCCTGGGTGTCTCCTGTGTGAGTCAGGTATACCCACTAATGCTCATACAACAACACAGTTCTTGCCTCAAAAGGGAAAAGAGAGGGTTCGTTCTGGAGCCAAAATATGAATAATTGTGGTCCGAGAAAGCAGACCCAGTTGGCCCCAAATTCAAAGTCGGTAACAATTTCACCAAGTCTTACAAAAATAGAACAAAGAAAAATCACAAATCAAGATACTTTCCAAACACCCTGGAGAAACATCGTGGACAGGTTAAAGCAAAACCAGTAAGTCTTTTGCTCTCGGCCTCAGCTGCCATCTTTTGACTGGTAGAAGCAGTGGACTGTTTAGTTAATATATTCCCCAAGGTTTCATCTGTTAGTCTCAAAGGTGTTAGGACCATCACAGAAGTGGGGGTACAACAGTCTCTTAAAGGGGCTAAAGACCTCTTCCCCTGCACTGTGATAAGATGTAGTGTGGTAACAGCGGCCTTATGACAGTAGCCATGGCTCTGGAGTGGGCATGTCCAATGGGACTTCTAGTCAAGACTTTTGTTTTCAAAAGGTCATAACTCCAGGACCAAGTGTGGTTGAAAAAAGGAATAAAGTGTCTAAATGAAATTCTTCCTTCATTACTTCCCCATGGTCTGGATTTCACTTTCTTTACCAACCCTGTTCCCATTTTGGAAGAGAAAAATGCTTAAGTCAGCAAGAAGATTGCAACACCAGCGATTCTGTTGTTATGGGCATTGATTCTCAAGGGGCCGGAACAGAACCTCGAAGGTGAGAGAAAGCGAGAGATGCATAGGCGATATCCCAACCAGCTGTGTATTGGAACCTTTTAGAGTGTCCCAGGAGAAGTGCGGCTTCTAATCTATCGGGGCTTTGGAGGTTTCTCTTCTCCCCAGGGATCATTTGTTTCTGAGTCCCTGTAAGGTCAGAATGTTTCCTTTGGTGGGAACTGGAAGATGGCAGTCGTCATTCCTATAAATGAGGCCCAGGGGCCGAGGGAGAGAAGATCGGTGGATCAGTGACTCGAATCCCCAGGAGCTGAGAAGTCAAGCCATGTGATCATCCATGACTTGTGTCTCACGTTACTGAGTTCTATCACTATCTATGGGCAGTCTACATTTATAGGACCAAAGTAAAGTATCGAATCTATTTTCTTCATTTTTAATTACATTTATTCATGTGTTTATCTACTCAGTTTTTATCCTTCTTCTCTTCCCCGCGTGTGTGCGTGCGGGAGTGTGCAGAGATCAGAGGACACTTACACTCACTTCTCTCCTACTATTGTATATATCCCAGGGGTGGAACACATGTTGCCATGCTCAGAAGCAGGAACCTTTACCCACTGAGCCATTCTCCTGGCCCCTGATTGCTTTAGTTTCTCTCCCCTGCCTTTCAGTTCTAGTTTCTCCATTGTTTACAGCGCTGTCAAGTCTTCAATAGTTCCTTAACCAGAGAACCATAAAGCTCTACCACATTACAGGGATGCAGGGAAGGGATGGTGGTGTGCTTAACTTCTGTTGGTTGTTGTAGGGAAAAATAACCAGCTCCAAGAAATAGAACCAATAGCCAGCAAGACACCAGAGCAGGCTCCAGAGGCAACTGTGGCATGGAGAGAAAGCAAAGCATGTATTACTCTATTATCCTTCATGGGTCTAGAAAGACGTCTGCAATAATCATAGCAGCATATAGAATCACATGGCTTCAGGGATGACATTTTGACCACCGCATCTTCCCAAAGTACCTTCAGTGAACGTATTTGTCACACAGCTAAAGAAAGTGGAGGAGGGGGGAGGCCTAAAATATAGAGTCAGGCATTTGTAAAGAGAAGAAACTGTGCATTATTTGAAGTGTGTGTGTGTGTGTGTGTGTGTGTGTGTGTGTGTGTGTGTGTTGCTGGGGATAAGAATCAGTGCCTTGCATAGTCTAAACACATAATCTACCATTGAGCTATATGCCTTGTCCTTGAATTAATCTGTGTTCATGTGAGTGTGTGCAAGCAGACGGGAATGCACACGTGTGAGCTGGTGAGTGAAGGCCAGAGGTCAACATCGGGTACCCGCCTTCTGTACACCCTCCTTTTCAAGTCCAACACAGTGAACCTGGAGCTCACGGATTTCACTAGACTGGCTGACCCAGTGAGTTCCAGCTATCTTCCCTTCCCCGAAGCTGGGGTCAGATATACATGCCACTGTGGCCAACTTTTCCACCGGTGCTAAAGACCCAGACTCGGGTCCTCATGCTTGCCCGGCAGGCATTTTATTGACTGAACCATCTTCCCAAACCCTTGAATTAATTCTTATAAGGCATGCTAACTATGGAATTTGTTACAAGAAATCTTGATAATTATGTTACATAGTCAGATGCTATAAACCCAGAGATGAATGGGGCCCTAATAAGGAAAATTGGCTAAATGAAGCTAAGATTACAATTTCCACAAGCATCATATCGTACGTGCAATGCTCACAAAAGTGAAGATTTCTAAATTACATCTCTTTGCCCAAACTTTTACCAAACAAAGTCACTATGTTATAATTAATATAAATTCCAAAATCCTGAACCCTACATAAACAAATTTTGCTGTGTAGCTAAGAACTGGGTACATGATGATTTAGGGCTTATGTAAGGACAGAATTCTTAAAAATACTGGCATCTAACATTTCAGAACCACTCACAATACCTATCAGCGCTTTGCGTGCACATTGTAGTATGTGGGAAACCACTAATCGTCCTGGACCTATTTGGCTTTTTATTTACTGATCCTCAAATCCTACCACCTGCTCCTTTATATAGGGAGGACGGTCTAGCCGCCATTAAGGCGATGGTGTTTCTTTCTCACACAAGCATTGTGCACAGCGTACTACACACGTAGCCCCCCATTCTCCTAGAAATTCCTTTTTTCCCCGGTGCCTGAGTTGAGGCCTCTGGTCCACAGCTGTATCATCAAGCCTGTTGCAGTGAACATGCAGTTTCCTGGCTATGTCTATTCCTTAGCTGAGACAGACCTCCTGTAGCAAAGTTTTTGGGTTAACGAGAGAAAAGCACAACGTTGTTCATTTTTGCTTGCATTTTATAGTTTCGTGGGAGAAGGGAAACGAAAGGTTCTCAGTCCTTTGAATTCAGGTTTGCCTGGCGTCTTCAGGAGAGAAGGGAAGCGATGAGACAAAGAAAAAGGACTTGAAGTCTCTAGGAGCAGCCACCTAGGAAGAGGCAAATGAGTGGCCCAGAAGGACTGGTTAATGAGTTTGGAAAATCTTTATTATTATGGAGTGAGGGATGGAAGTGAGGCTGGGGGAAGTCTGACTGCCACAGCATGCCCGTGAAGGTCAGAGAACAATATTAGGGAGTGTCACCATGGCTCACCGACCTTGGTCAGCAAATCTTGATAGTAGATTCCTCTGGTAACATCTTCAGCCTGAATCAGGTCCCAAATTGCCTTTGATGATCAATAATTTGGTCTTATTTGTTTGTTTGTAGTTTTTGTTTTGTTTTGTTTTCTTTTTTTTTGAGACAGGGTTTGTCTATGTAGCCTTGTCAGTCCTAGAACTCACTCTGTAGACCAGACTGGTCTCGAACTCGCTGAGATCTGCCTATCTCTGCCTTCGGAGTGCTGGGATTAAAGGCTTGTGACGCCACTGCCCAGCAAAATAATTCGTCCTCCTTAACAGAGGAGGAATACCTTTGTCTTTGTACATTTGTCTTGGTTTGGAGGTAAATGAGAGAAGGACTGGGGCAGGGCTTGAGAACTTTTGGGGGTTGTTTTTTCTCAATTCCTCAAGAGGTGTATTGGGTGGGGATTACACGTTGTGGCCCTATATAAAAAGTGGCTTGGAATGGTCACGGCTCTTCCTAACTCCCAACTTATAAGAGACATGCTGAGCTTGGTGTCGTGACTATCAGCCTTGTGGCATTTGTGAGTGTTGTGTGACATTATTCCTGGGGAGATGGCTAACCCATGTCTACTCATTCCAAACAGGGGACTGATGACAATAACACTCAAGTTCCTGATTGGGTTTCTGGAGGTTACTAACTATAGCACAGGTGAGGGCTACTAACAGCAGTGGGGATGACTCACAGGCAAGCTGATAGCCAAGCCACCCACCATGGGTGAGGACAGTATGGGCGAAGGCTGAAATCCTGGTGCTCTCTGAACAACTGGCAGGTAGCTCCACAGCTAGGAGAGTCTTGCAGGCAGCGGGGCTGCTCTGAGTCTCCTCAGCAATCCTTACTGCTTATGTAACCGTGGGGGAGGGAGGAGCCTTGTGTATCTGGTCAGTTTCAAGGAATTTTTGAGAGTCATGAGAGCTTTACTTCCTATGGCTTAACAGGTTTCCCTTCAGGATGGAATGTTTCTGCTCAGAGGAAATTGCAACACTGGAAGGTGATGGAGATTTTGGAGGTGGGGATTCCCAGAAAGAAGTTAGGTCCCTGGGAATGGATCATAACGTGGTTCTTGAGGTCCTGGCTCCTTCTTGTCTCCCTCTTTGCTTCCTAGCTGGCATAAGGTGGGGAGCTTTGTCTACAACTTGCCTGAGCCATGACGATCTGTGCACAGGCCCAAAGGCAGGAGAGCCCATCAGTCACAGAGTGAAACTTGCAAAACCATGAGCCAAAATACCACCCACCCCTGACACACATGCTGATAATGTCAGGTGTGTTGTCAGTGACAGAAAGTTAGCACAGGTGGCAAACCAGGCTTCTGTTATCATACCACTCTTTCTGCCGGTTTGTGGGGAAGCAGAATCCTATAAAGCCAAAGCTAAGCTCGTTTTTCTTTTCAATTTTGAAAACAAGAAATAAGCTCAATGAGTTTAGCTGGTTTTGCTGGTAAACCCACTTTGCTTATTTCTTTTGTTTGTTTTTTGTTTGAATTTTGATTTGTTTTCCATGGCAGTGGAAACGGCCATGTGTACAGTGGCAGGAGATCAGAAAATTCCACTGTCTCATTTCTTCCCTAATTATTAAAGCGGGTCCGGTGAGTTATCTGGAAGTTAACTGGATGTCCCATTTAATTTGTTCCTCTGGGTCTGGGGAAGCCTTACCCTCAGTGTTCCCGAATGACTGCACTGTCCCTACAAGGACAGTTTATTTCTCTCTAGGTCTCTTTGACCTAGAGTAGTGCTTGCTGAGGGTCCGGCCTGAGGGGAGGAGCCATAGTTCCTGAATTCATCCAGAGAACACTTCTCTCAGTTTGTCCTCCCACCTCTCTTCACATCTGACATTTCCTCTTTAAACACTCGTTTTCTAGTTAAGCATCAATTATGACAGATGGTGTCGTGGGCTAATTAATAGGAGCGTTGGGAGTGCCCTACAGCACCTGGGTGTATGTTCCTCAGGAAGGTATCCAATTTCTGTGGAAATGTTCACTGGGAGCTAAACGTGGAACAAAAGGGATCCAGAGTGCAATGGGGATTTACACGAGAAAAGAGAAAAGGAGGAGAGAGACAGAGACTGAGAACTGTGGCTGCCTTTAAAACAAAGGAGTCCTTTCTCTGCAGTTTAGTCATCCAGAACTCTCATGCCGGACCTGGGACCCAAGCATCTTTATCTTTAATGTATCCACACTGTATGTGCTAGCTGCATTGCTGCAGCTAGGGAGGGGGGCATCATGGCAGAGTGTGGAGGGACAGAGATGCTTCATAGCGGTGACCAGAAATCAAAGAAGAGAAGATGCCTGGGGCTTCACTATCCCCTTCAAGAGGTGGGCTCTAGAGATTTGACTGGGGGGTCACCTCCGTAAGTTCCCATCACCTCCCAATAGCAATACAGAGCAAGGACCAAAGAGTCAGCCGTTAACACTTGGACCTCAGGAGGACACTCTTTTTTTTTTTTTTTTTTTTTTAGGAGGACACTCTTGAACCAAACCATAACAAGGTGTGTGGTAGGGATTGATGAGCAGAGTAAAATGGAGCCTCTATACCCATGAGTTAACTTGAGACTTTCTTCTTGTGAGTTGATCGTCTCAAGTATTCTGTCAGAGGAACAGGAAGCTGGCACATACCTTTGCTCCTCCTCCAGAGGAGGCAAGGTCTCCTCTCTCTGAGGAGAAGAGAAGGAACAAATCAGCCAACAGCCTCCAAGCCACTTGTAAGATTTTTTTTAACTCTGCCCCCATTTCAGCTGTAGGTCTACCTAACACCCGTTGTCAGCACTCTGAACAAACTTCCTCCCGGAGGTTCCATGGCCCTCCTCTGGTACCACCCTTTTCATGCTGTTGTGTGAGTGTCTCCCAACTCACGTTTCTGATATCATTCATTTTGCCATCCATAAGTAGATGTACCCATTTCAAAACAACAACAATAAAATCCTTATGAAACAGCTATCCATGCTACGTTCTGGAGTGGGTCCTGACCCCAAGTCGCTGAAAATCTACAAGTAGTAGAACAGAGCTGGCGCAGCTGGAATCCTAGGCAGGCTGATGGCTACTTCTCATTCCACTCTCTCCAGCTTCTTGCAGGGCTCCCCTGCTCACTGCCCTGAGAATCCGAATGCTTAGGGTGAACCTAGATCCAGAAAGACCTGGGGCAGATTACTTAGTCTCTTGAACATCAGTCCACCACTCTGCAGAATGAGCACTGACCATGCTCTTACTAGGGGATGAGCGATCTTTGACCAGTGCAAAAAATCTATACAAGTAATTTAAATTTTGTTTGAAGTGCAAAGTTTCTCTCATTTGTGAAGATGGTTTTCTTTAACATTACTCAGTATTTCCCTTCATCTTGAAAAAGAGACATGTTACCTTAGTCCACATGTGTTAGTTGTTTCTTTCTCTCTTTTTTCTTTTTCTTCTTCTTTCTTTCTTTCTTTCTTTCTTTCTTTCTTTTTTTTTAAAGGCAAGGATGACCTGAAACATGTGATTCTCTTCTCTCTACCTCCAGAGTGCTGAGATTAATGCTATGTGTGTGCCACCATGCCCTGTTATGCATGTTCAAACACCAGGCTTTACAGATGCTAGACAAATATTCCACGAACTAACTGCATTGCAAATCCCACTTAAATGACTTTTTCCACTGGCACGATCAAACACCTGAATGAAGGACTTGAAGGGAAGCAGGCTTATTTTGTCTCATGCTCTGAAGAGATGTAGTCTATTACAGAAGCGAAGACACTGCTTTTGGAAATGAGAGGCAGCCTCCTGTCGTTTTGTGTCCACTGTCAGGAAGCAGGTGGAGATTTGATTTACTTTATAATTCATGTTGGGACTCTACCCTTGGCATGGCACCACCCCCATTTAGAAGGGATCGTCCTCTCGGGACACACACTCAAAGACACACTCATAGATATGGCTCCTACATGATTCAAAATCCAATCAAGTTGAAGATTAACATCCACAACCTAAGCCCAAACATTACAGATCAATGACAAGTGAGGCAGAGACCTAGAAAAAAACTAAGGAATGAATAAGGAACGGTGGAGCAGATGCCAGTCAAAGGTACAGTTCAGACTTGTAGCCAATTCATGAGAAGAGAATCCCTTTAGGAAAAGTCAACTCGAACTTTCTTTGAAGCAGTATAGCCACAGTAGGAATGAGGCACTCTTTTGCTGGCTTTTGGCCAGCCCAGCGCTGGGGACTGTGGTCAGTCTCTTTAACTGAACTTGGCATCCGGAAATGAAGCTCAACCTCTTAAGCAGGAGGAAGGGTTTCCCTCTGCCCACTAAACTGTTTGCAACAGAAGAGAAAGAAATGTAAATATTTGAACATCAGAAAATAAATAACGATCATAAATAATGCAGTCATCTTCCAATGTTTGCCCGCGGCCATCGACAAGCTGCCATGGAAAGCTGGCTCCTTAGCTGGCTCCTTGCAGCAGCGTCCACAACCCAGCAGCTGAGTGAGAGGTGCCAGAGCAGTGCTCTCTGCACTTGCCAGGCTCTTTGCCCATGGGGTACATCCACTGGGAGGGAGGAACTTTTTCTAGGGCTTACAAGCCATCCTGCTGAGATGGGCTTCGGGCCCTCTCCTGTGTTTTGTGAAGAAAAGAGAAGCTGCTTTTGTTGATTCCTGGCGTGTTTCACAGCCTCTGAATCATCAGTCCAGCTTCCTCTTCCATGCCTCATATGACGGAGAGATAGCAAAACCCTTGAAGTCAACTCAAACTCAAACGACCATCAAGTCCCTATGCAAATGACTGCCTAAATAACAAAATCCTCCTGAACTCCAGCTTCCCGTTCACAAGACGGGCATAGCAGACGGGACAGTGTCGACACTGTTCAAGGATTAGACACAGTATAATTTTGTGCTTGGCACAAAACGGCAGAGCCATGTGCAGTCGGCAAATTACAAAGGAGAATTTAGAAGCTCCTGGGAAAACGAAAAAACAAAAACAAAACTTTTGTACCTGGCCTGCCTCTTGGCGCACACGGCACCAACTGGAGTGTGTTTTAAAATCCGTGTTCAAGCAATCATTCTAAAAATACAGACCTCCTCAAACGGAAATGTGTTGCATCCACTTCTGACTTTCCTTTTTATAAAAACACAAGCAGATCCACCGCACGAGGGGGAGAATTCAATTTGCAGTTTCTTGGTGTGTGTGTTGCCTTCTCAGGGAAACATCCAGTTGGTAATTCAGAATACCTCCAGATTTGGGAGGCAGCCACGTCTCCTGCAGAACTTAGCCTCACCAACAAAAAGGAGCTTCCACAAGTGACCCATTAGCCAGTGGCACATGAGCAGAGAGAGTTGATTAGCCAGCCAGTCACAGACGAGCCAGGGTATCCCGAGAAAAGCGAGGCACCATCTCACTTTCAAAATCAGCCTCAGGGTGCATTTTGTTTGAGGGGATTGAGTGGAGTTGAGTTGATGAGATGCTACAAGTGAAAGGCACCAGACTCGAAGTGGTTCCTGCTTAGACAGATGGACAAATCAAAGCCCAGAGCATCACACAGCTTGCTCAGTGACAGTTCTGACCCCTTGGCTACTGGGAAAATATTTCATCTATAGATAGCCATGTTAGATGTTTTCCTGGATTTCCTCTGTGACTCTCGGGGTCTTGGAAAGGAGTAAAGGCTTAGATCCCCTTGGCCTTACCCTCTTTAGATTACACCTTACGCGGGATGGCCCCAGCCAGAGAGGTGGTCTGTGCAATAAGACATTACCCAGTTTCCTGGCCTTCTGGCTTTCTGTGTGGCTCATGTCTCTGTGCCAGCATGGTGCCCAGCATATTGCAGGAATTCAATGAGTATTAACCGAGTGAACAAATTTTAAATGTACACTGTCACATCTTGTTAGTTTAAACAATGCAATGAGCACGACCTTTTGGCTGATAAGAGAGACAGGCGAGGGGGTGGGATAGAGTAACTGGCTAAAGAAGGGTCTCAGCAAGCAGGAAGAATGACTCTCCACTCCTGCCTTTACCACCAGGCTGACCAATGACCCGGGACAAATTATTCATCCTTCCTCAATATTGTGTCTCTCAACTGTAAAATGAAATAAAAATGACTCTCCCGTGGAGTTTTGTGAAGACAACGGAACAGTATAAACTGAATGCTTGTCCTTGGGCTTTGTGCACACCATGGGTTCAATAAATAAAAACCGAAGTATGAAGAAGAGACAGTGTGGAGACCTGATGGGCTGACTGCAGGAAACTACTGGCACCATGGCCACTCACACACCCTATGCCCCATCTCCCTTGCTTCCTGGCTGCCATGAAGTGAACAACCTTGTGGCCCCACATGCTCCGTGCCAGGATGCTTCTCCCTCGACAGGCCCAAAGGCATTGGAGCCAATAAACTGTGGGCTGAACCCTCTGAAACCATGACCCCAAATCAATCTTCCATCAAGTGTATTATCTCAAGCATTTTGTCACAGTGTCACAGTTATAAAGCTGACAAACACATTTATATTCTGAAGTCACATTCTGAGGTTTTGTATGTACTATATGTCACATCCTAAGGTACTATATATACTGTCATATTCTGAAATACTTTGTGGGTTTTTTTCAGATTTATTTACTATAAATAATAAATACAGCATTCCTTCCATGTATGACTACACACCAGAAGAGGACACCAGATCTCTATAGATGGCTTTGAGCCACCATGTGGTTGCTGGAAATTGAACTCAGGACCTCTGGAAGAGCAGTCAGTGCTCTTAACCACTGAGCCATCTCTCCAGCCCTACTTTGTGTTTTGTATGTTGTGTTTGAGGTTAGGATTTCCAACTAAAAACTTTGAGGAAACACACGTCAATCAGTAATACCAATTTTTCTCTCATATTTTCTCACGCTCTTTCAGAAAGATCATAATATTTCAGCACTGTGCTGGGAACATAAATATTCTCATTTAATTATCACAATAGCCTACATATTCCTCCCAGAAACAGGAATCTTTCTCTCTTGTATCTCAGGGTGACCTTAAACTCCTTGTTGCAAAAGGACCTTGAACTTTCCTGGTCCTCTTACCTCCACCCGCCTAGTGCTGGGATTATAGCTGTGTGCTACCACTCCAGTCTTATGTGGTACTCAGGACCGAACCCAGAGCCTTGTGCAAGCTGGGGAGCCCTCTACCAATTGAACCATTCCCCCATCCAGGAAACTGGCTCTCCGGGGCATTCAATAACAGAAGTCCAAAGACAAAGAACTATAGCTTACAATCAAAATGGGTCTGGCCAATGCAAAAGACCACTACTCACCATAAGTCCTTCTTTCTAGTACTTGGTTTCCCGTTTTAACGAAGTGGGCCACTCTAGGGTTGCAGCTTGACACCAGCCCTGAAATCTGAGAACATGGTCTTACTCTAAAAGGAAATGTTGCAGAGGCAAAGAGGTTCAGAACCTTAAGGAGGACATCATCATGGGTTCTCTTTTATGAGAAAGAGACAAGGTGTCGCACACAGAAGAGGCAAAGTTGAGGCGGCAACAATAAGATGAAGACAAGGATTGGAGAATGCTGCGCACAACCCAAAAAGCCTGGAACCATCAGAGGCTTGAGGAGGCGTCTGGGAAGGATCCTCCCCGATTCTGAGACTGTCAACGTGGCCCACAACCCATCCCGCCTAGATTCCTGGCCTCCAGATGGTAAGAGAATATATCTTGCTTCCCAAGATCCATGTGTTAGACTCCATATTTACAGCAGACACAGAGAAATCCTGCTACATGAAGCTCATGGCTCATTTCATGTCTCATACACAATCATGCTGTGCTGACATTCCTGGAACACAGTCCAAGAATCATTAGCCTCTCATCCCAGCCAGATCATTTGAGCCCCTCTGAGCTGTCACGGGCTACGCTGCCTGCAGACAAAGCCTTGGGCGGCATCAGAGTCTGAGATCAGCAGGACTTGAGTTGTCCAACTGCAGACAGAAAGGCAGGAGGTGGCTGAAGGCAGGGATGCAGGTTGCGGACACTCACTCCACATCTCTTTTATGACCCAGCCTAGGGGGTTGAACTTGAACAGGTCCCTGCCTTTACTCACTGGAAGAGCATTCACCACCTTGGGGGTCAGGCTGCTACCTCGGGTTACCCATGGCATCTTTACTGGAAGGAGCCACAGCTGTGGACATAGAAACATCTACAGGAATGGGGCCTCTCAGAGTAAGCTCTTTATTATTTCTCAGAAGCCCGTAAGGGAGCCCAGTTTCCAGGCACACGTACAGCTAAGAACGACCCACGCCCTCAGTTTCCCAGCACTTGGTGCCTGTGATTCTTTATAATGCCCATGCTTTCTATGACAACTTATCAGCCTTTCTGTGTATTGGTGGGGGAGGCATTCCTCCCCGGACTCGGAAGCATCTCTCCTTTTTAAAGCTCTCCCCTTAGCCCGGTGTGCTCTTCATTCAGACTAACAATAGCCCAGGCAATAATGAGGTGGCAGCAGGGAAGAGCTATGGTTTAATAAAGCTGAGGCCTAGCAGCCTCCCACTCCCCACACTGGGGCTCTAATAAAGCCTTTTCATCGTTCCAAGGCTGTGGTTTCCACCCTGGCGTCTGTGAATGGCTTTCTCAACTGAAAGGACTCTTTTCTTTATTTGTTCTGTAGGATGCAGTTAAGAGTGGCCGCAGATTTCAGTTGCCTGGCAGGGCACCAAAGGGAGTCCGATGTGGAAACTCTGGCATAGTCAGACAACAGGTCACACTGGGATGTCCCAGAATCTGGAAGGTTCTAGATGTTTCTAGATCATGTTCTTGAGTAAGAAATCCGTGTGGGCTTTTATCCCTAGCTTAAAACATGTATTACTTGGTACTCTATATAAAAGTGGTCTTTTTACTCTTCCATAAAATAATGGGCTAGAACAAAGCAGAAACCCTTTAGCAACAAGTCTTTCTAAACACCACCGTCTGATAGCACTGTAGAGAATGTGAGCCAAGAGCTTTCCTCACCTCGGTGTGTTTACGCAGTAATTGCTTATGCTGTTACTACGTGTGTTTTTAGAAAGTGTTTTCTATGCTGTTTTTATAAAGTGTGACTTTTTTAAAAAAATCACAAAGCCATATATGCCATTGGTTAAAAATCCAGGCACTCATGAGATGTAGAGGTTTAGAAATGGAAAGACCCCTGGAGCCCCGCCTTTCCAAGATGATGCTGATGTGTGTGTGTGTGTGTGTGTGTGTGTGTGTGTGTGTGTGTGTGTGTGTGTGTGGTGTGTGGTTTTTGCTTGATTTTTCCTTCTTTAGGCCTAGCCCTGAGGAAATTAAAAGCCGTCTGGAGGGGAAAGCGCTACAGGCACAGGCCATTCTCCTCTGCACACCTCACTCCTTTCCACCCAATAAATACCAACTTGCACAGGGCCCCTGGTGTCCTCTGCTGGTGTGAATGAAGGGCCAATGAGTCACTGTGATTGCAGAGTGTATGGTACAGTCTTGGTGTGCTCTCTCCCATTCGCAGGTGGGTAAGACATTTTAGGGAGTGCCTGAAATTGAAGAAGTTCAGAAGGGTGAGGTATTGAGGTAACCGCCTACGTTTTTAGGGAAAGATACGAGGCTGAGGGTGTTACTTGGGTAGAGCATTTATTTTTTATATCATGGGTTAGGGACTGGGTTCCATTGCCAGCACTGCAAAAACTTGACCAAAAAGCAAAACCAAACAAACACTGAGTCTAAAACCCTTCACTCTTTCTAACAAGTGTGAACACAGCAGGAAGGCAACTGGCAAGAGAATCCCCCAAAACCCCAGTGGGCTGGCTCCTGATCTCTGACTTCCCACCTTCCAGAATGTGAAAAATAAATACCTGCTTTTGAACCCCTCAGTTCATGGTATTTAGTTATGACAGGCCACACTGACTGATGTGGAAAGTTGGGGTAGGGGGACGGTTATAGCCCATGTAGCTGTGCCCTGCCCTTGCCTTCTTGTCTTTGGTAAAGTCACTTTCTTTGCTTACTGTCACTAGAAGCACTCTGAAGAAGGGAGTGGGGGGTGGAGGTAGGGATTGGGGGAGGAGGTAGGTGAAAGGGAGGGTGTAGAAGGGAGAAAGGAAGAACCAGGGAGAGCCTGGGGTTGTGGGAGGGTGGAGATGGAGGAAGGGTGGATATTGGAGAAGGGAATAAGTTATCTACATTAACAGGAGTCATTCTAAGATTTGCAAG
>JAQHUG010000130.1:3176419-3226453 GCA_028555095.1 Dicrostonyx torquatus
CTCATTCATTCCCGGCTTCTCAGACCTGAAATAATCACACAGAAACTGTGTTAATTAAATCACTGCTTGGCCTATTAACCCTAGCTTCTTATTGGCTAGCTCTTACATCTTAAATTAGCCCATTTCTATTAATCTGTACATCACCATGAGATCATGGCCTACCAGCAAAGTTTCGACAGGCTCCAACAGAGGCAGCAGCTACATGGCTTCTCCCTGATTCCACCTACTCTCTCTATATATATCTCTTTCCAGACTGGCTATATTCTGTTAAGCCATTGGCTGAAAACAACTTCTTTATTCATTAACCAATAAAAGCAACACATATACAGAAAGACTTCCCACACTACCCGCATACCACTGACCTTGACCACAGTGGAAGGAAGCAAACTCTAGGCTATACATAGAGACCTTTGATGGACATCCATGCTGTGCTTTAATCAATCCCTCCACCAGCTTGGCTCAAACACAGCTGTTCGAGATGTTTACCAGAGCCAATGGTAAGGGACACATGCTCCCTCGGATGCCTCACTTTGAAAGCAACCATTCTTAAAAGCTGCAAGTTCTCACCATACATAATATTTGTGTGATTGATGACTTAGCCATGCTCCTTCCCTGTTGTCCCCACAAGATCTGCGTGGGAGAGCCAAGGTTGACCCCCACCAACTTTGGAACACACAGACACTGCAAACAGCAACAACTTGAGGCTCACATGTGATTCAAAAAGTAAACCAAGTCCCAGGAGGCATGTGGAGTTGAAAGAAAGATTTTGAGGTTTTGCTCTCAATCTTTAGCACAAACACAACTAATACCACCTACGTGTTATTTCAAGATGTAGACTTTCTTTTAATAAATAGGAGTGGGTAGAAGGGCAAACTGGAAGGTGCTGAATGGAAAGGCAGCCTAGAGTCCACGTCAGAACATCTCAGGCCTTTCTGCTGTGACCCAAAGGAGATTTGACATTGCCACCCTGAAGTATTTGCATAGGCTGACAGATAGACAGATAGGCAGGCATGCATGCACACACATGTGTGCATGTACAGATGTGTGCATGTATGCATGTGTGCACACACATGTGCATGTACACACACACACACACACACATACACACATGCACACCACACTTAAGGCAATCTCTTCCCCGAAAAATACCAGCTTTGTCGTCTCTCATAGTATCTAGGCTAGTTTATTTCAGTTAAAATATTGAGAACTAAATTGACGTACAGGCAGTAGCATGTGTTAGTAGTTTTTCAAGTGTGTAGAAGAGGGACAGTATGATCCAATTAGGGACAAAGGCTGGTCAGAGAGAGCCCAGGAGACTGGGGAAGATGCTCTATTTGGAGTTCTGTGACGGATCTGGGTTCAGGTGGCAGCTTTTCTCTTTCCTGGGTTCTCTGAACTCTCTGTTTGGTAGGGAAAATGAGACTTTCCTTCTGGGGTCGTAATGAAAGCTCTAAAAGACAGGTTATGCAAAATGCTTAGCATCGCTCCCCATGAACGGCAGACTGAAGAAACAGTTGCTGTTGTAAGTGGACAAACACCCCAAAGCCATGAAGCCCCACTTCTGTTCCTGCAGGAAGCTGGCCTTGTATGGTGAGGGTAGACAGTGACAGCTGTCTCAGACACACCTCTGTGAGGTGGGTGCCACGGTGTCCACGGAAAACCGTAAACGGAATATCACAAAATAAGCTCAGTCCAAAACGGACTCGCAAGGGATGTGGTTCTTGATCCTGGAACTCTATTGTTATTTTGTTTCAATCTTGAGTTGCACTTCCTTTCTGGGATGGGACAGCAGGAGGCTGGCGTTCTAACCTGGCTCAGCGGCTAATTCTCTATGTGAGTTTCTGTAAGCATTTATTTCATCTTTATGTGCTGGCCGGTTCTTGTGATAATAGGATGGGAATCAGAACGCCTGCCCACTGTGTCTTCCAGGCAGGTTGAAAGGCCCTGAGTACATTAAAAACACAGAAAGAGGCTTTGAACCTCTGGTGGATAGGCATATCATCAATACAAAGGTTTAACTATTTATTATTACCGTCTGTCTTGCCTGGGAAATCCATTGTGCAGAATCGTGGTGAGCGCTTTATCTTTTTCTCCTCTTCGTTCCTTTTAAAGAGCAAAATTCATTTCTAACTACCTTTCAAAAGCAAAATGCTTTGGTCATTTGATTAATAGGAATGGAGGACACCAACTTCTCAACCAAAGTGCTACTGAATAATTCAATGCCTGATATTAAAAGTAGAGAGTCACTCCCTGTGTGGTGTACTCTGCATTACGAAGAAAATTCAATCTGCATGTCCACACGAAGGACACCTCATCTGGGTGGATACTCAGCTTCTTGGGTCCAAGTCTCTCATTCAGATCAGCCCTTCAAGTCCCACAGTTTGTGTGTGCCACGAGAGCCCCAGCCAGGACTACTCCAGTCCTGAGAATCATTAGGACCTCAGGCAGCAGACCTGGAGGGAAGGATTGGTTGGTTGGTTGGTTGGTTGGTTGGTTGGTTGGTTTCTCGTTCATTTTTCTTTCATTTGAGATAGAGACCTCGTACATCCCAGGTTGGCCTTGAACTTGCTATGTAGCTTATGATAAGCTTCTGATCTAACTACCTCCATCTGGTTTTATTCAGGGTTGGGGACAAACCTAGAGATTGGGTCCTGCTAGGCACCAAAGTATACCTTTTCCAGATAAGCCTCCCAGCCTTTTGTAAATCAACACCAATGCTCTGTGTAGGTTAGCTGAGACCTCCTACCAAGTAAAAACCCTTAGGGTAACAGGAAGCCACGCAGTGACCCTGTAGGCACTTTGTGCATGTGACCCCAAACGCAGTGCAGACACCTGCATGAAAGGAACCATCTGAACCCAAGTCCTCCCGCCCACAGGTGGCTCAGGTTCTCAAAGCATAGAAGGCAGGAGGACACAGAGCTCTTCTCGTCTTTGCCCTTTGGTGGGACAGTTTCTGCAGTCCTAAGGACATGGTCCTGGGTGTGTGGGACCTGGCTCAGCCTCCCAAGGGACTTGGAAGCCAAGAGGGTAAACTCTAGTGTTGTCCTTTCAAAGAACAATTAATTAAGATGGGTAGGGTCCCCTGCTGCGGCTCAAAAGCACCTGCTCTTGTCCCTTCCTTCTGCCGTTCCTATCTACCTCTAACACCCCTGGCCCCCACCCCATCCTCTTCTCTGTTTCCACACCCAGGCTCTGTCTAGTCCTCAGAGACTCCAGCTGTGCTGTGTGTCTATAATTATCCCCTGACATCAGTGTTCTAACTTGCTTCATCCTTCCAGAGTCTTCTGGCTTTCTCTCTTATTTACCAACTTCCTTCCATATTAAGGGCAAGATAAATGAGACTCCAGATGGTAAATTTTCTCTTCTAGAAATGCTAAAGGCTTTGGAGCAAAGGCCCAGCATCTCCAGCATCCTCTCTTACGCTGAGGCCTGTGCAGTACATTACAACACTACTTTTGGTACAGTGGCCTAGGGGGATCTACGGACTCAATATAACAGATGTCCCCCGATGGACAATGCTTTACTTTAGGATTTTGGTTTGGCCCTTAAGTTGGCTCAAAAAGCCTCATGAATTCAACAGAAACTGAATTTGGATCTTTTCTGGAATATAAACACATTCTTTCTTCTTTCTCCCTCCCTCCCCCATTTCTAATAAAGAAAATGACTGACCTCAAGCAGGCTGCTGAGATGTTCTGTAGGTGAAATGTATCCCATTCATTTCCCCCCCTAAATTTCTTTTAAATCTTTTAAAGTTTATTTTACTTTATGTATGTGAGTGTTTTGCATGCAGATGTATGTGCCTGGTGACATCCAAAGTGTCAGCTCTTCAAACTTGGGCAGCAAGGGACTTTACCCACTCAGAGGCTTAATGTTACTTATAAAAGCTTGACCGATGACTTAGGCTTAATACTACCTTGCTCTTACAATTAAATTAACCCATTTCTATTAATCTATGTATTGCCACACGACCATGGTTTTTCCTCATTTACTACGTGTCTTACTTCCTCCGTGACTGGCTAATGTCTCTCAGACTTTGCCCTTCTTCTTCCCTGTATTTTCACTTTGGCTTTCCTGCCTACCACCATTCTGCCCTGCTATAGGTCATAGCAGCTTCTTTATTAACTACTACGAGAAAAACATATTTATAGCAGACAAAAGTATTATCCCAAATCACAGGCCAATCTTCTGAATGCTAGGAACTGACTTAAGAGGAGCAGTGTCTCCAGAGCCAGCAAGTCCCTAGGATACAGAAACATCAGCATAAAAGGATGGGACAATATATGAATGTTTTAATAGAACCAAAAGAATGATAAGCACAGTGCTTCATTCATTTACACCATTTCCCCCATGTGCCACTACCGAGTTCTATTCCCCCCACCGTTAGCACAAGGTTATTCTCCCCTTAGATGATCTCCTCTCAGGCAACTCATGACCTTCTCTCTGCCATCCCTTATACTGGCTTTTGTGTGACAAGGCACACTGCTCTATGCATTCATTCCTCTCCTCTGTGTGTTAAAGGAAGAGGACAAGTCTTAGGCATTTTTGTCATCCACTCTCCACAGTGCCTTACAAATCATCAGGAATCAACAGATGCCTGTTCAAAATGCTGATGAAGTAGCGTGTCTTACGATATCATGTCGGTGATCGTAGATTGGAGTGATGTCAAAGATCATTATGGTTTACGTTGGGTATCATGGTGGTGTTTAAGCCAGAAATTTTTAGTATGTGCCAATTCTGTTCTGAAATAGTCCTACCTTCCTATTAAATCCCCAAAGTAAATACATATGTGGAGATTTACTTAGACCGTTCATTTTTGTTTGCCCTTCATGCCACCAAACATAATGTATATCTGTGACCTGGACTGGGTCTCTAATCTACATGAACTCTGTTTACAGTCAAAGTAAACAGGCCTGGTGGCATTTCTTTCTTTTGGCACTCCTAAGAAGAAAGACCGACCCAGGCTGAGCCAAAACTTGGGCTCAAATACAGAATGAAGTTGACCTCATAGTTAAACCTCCAACTAAGATCCCACTCCATGGAGGAGGAAGAAGCATCTGGCAGGGGTGAATGAAAGAGGGATCACTTCAGCTGGGAGGGACCAAATTAAGGACAAGTCTACCCGTGAACATGAAATGTCCCAGTCCACAATAACCAGCACCATATGGGCTAATGACATGCTACGTCATGACCAATGAAAGGATAACTCCTTTTTTGGAGAATGCTGCTTTCTCCCATTCCCAAATAAAGGGTAGTTGGAATATGGGAGAGCAGTAGGCTCCTCCTGGAAGCAGACAGACTGCCATCCTCCCTCTAGTTTACCCCCCCCCCCTTGCCATGTTGTATGTCCTCACTGAGGAGACTCGATCCCTTTCTGGCTACCCTTCAAAATCATATCCCTCTAGGTGTAAAAGCAGGTCACATGCTAAGGATTCCATCTCTACAAAGGATAGAATCTGTGGGGAGAAGAGCTGATTCTGAAATGAGCCAGCATGCACACGGCACAGCCCTGAAATGCTCAAGCAACTACTCATTCAGTTAGGAAAACAATGTTTGTAGATCTTGAAAAATAAAATCAGTTGTGGCCTACAGACACATACATCCATGTCTCATGTAAAAACATGCCTGACCTTTCTGAGAGGTGTTAGACATGCGCACAGTCAGCCTCCTATATATAAGAGTTCTGAACCCATGAATTTGACCCACCACAGGTTAAAAAATTGAAAGTTATTTCATCCTTATTGAACATGTGTACATTGTTTTCTTGCTCTTACTCCTTCGGTGGCAGACCATCCCAGCTATTTGCATTGTGTTAGGTATTATTGTGAGTAACAGATGTTTTAGGCTGTCCTGGAGGATGTGTACAGGTTACATGCAAACACGACAATTTTATAGACGGGATTTGAGCATGTGCAATTCTGATTTTTGAGTATGGAGTCATTCTCCCTCAGTAGACAGATAGTTGCCTCTCCTTGAATTCAGAGGACCTAAAGCTGTGTTTTTACAAAACAGATTCGGCCATTTCCTTTAGTTATGAAGTGTCCTGTCCTTTTTTCTGGTGCTTGCTCTACTGTGTTTGTCAGTAGAGTTTTTAGGGTTAAAAACTCGGGCTCTGGCGACCCCAACAAGCTAGGCTCAGTCACCCGTCCTAACATACCAGTCACAGGAATGTATAATAGTGAAAACAGAAAGATTTGTTCAGACCAGATCTGTTGGAACAAATGAAGGGGGTCCAGTGGCATCTTCCCAAGTCAGTCTTAGGTTACTGATAAGAGGTTTAGGTTTAAAGGAAGGACAGGTCGTATGCATAATTAAGTAGCGCTGATAAAAGTGTGGTCCAGCCCATCTTTGATTCACTGTGGTCCTTGTCTGCCCTGTAAGGTGATCCCACAAGTTGTGAACCTGCCAACATGGGCCTTGCCTTTGAAGAGAATTGTCCTCAACTAAAGGGAGGACCTGTCCTGTGAGGTTTTGTTCTTTCATTTTGCTTGCCCTAGCTTGTCCTCACCTGCTAAGCTCACATGAGGAGTTGATGCTTAGCAGAAGCCACCCAAGTCCCTGTTTCAGAGTCTCCCAGAAAACCATGTTTTTAAACTGAATTCCTCAGATTCCATTCAGAGAGCTGAGGCAGTGTCTTCCCTTTTCCCCTGTGTTATGTGTCCCAAGTCCTAACAAAGTCTTTGTACAAATACTTGGAGATGAATAAAACTAGAGTAGCTCGCTCTCGTTTTCACTACTAATCTGTGTTCGCTCTGCAATTTAGGTTTCCTGCTTTCTTCTTGGGGGTAGCTACTTAGTGACCCAAGGGTAATTTAGAACGTGAGTCAGGATAACCCTAGGGCTAGGCAAGAGCACAGAGTGGGCTCATGGTGACATTGAGGATGCCCTGAAGGTAAGTAGACAGAACATCTAATCTGCTTCCCTGGTTTCGCTCCACATCAGAGCCCTCCTTGCTGAGGTCATATTTCTTTCCATGGTGACAAGAGTTACTTTCTAGGACTCATCCCTTAGCAAGATAAGGATTCCTTGCTTAGCATATATATTCTTTCCAGAACCTGAAAGTTATTGGGCCTGCTTTAGCATATCTAACCCCGCAGTAATAAGAGGCTAATTATGTCACCCAACACAAACACACTTTAATTCTGTATTGCGTTCAAGTATGTAGGCATGGCTCCGAGTACACAAACATCCACGAAATAATCAGATATCTAAATTAAAAATGGCAAGCTGAAAAAGGAAAATTGCTCATGCAAAGGTGTGGCTGCTGCGAAAATAGTCAATTTAGAGCAGAGGTTGGCATTTAATTGGCCAAGCTAAACAGGCACGATTGCTACTGACTTGATCCCCAAAGATCGACTCTAATCACATCATGTTTAACTTGGCTGGTTAAATTGCAGACAGCACACCCTTCTTCTGCTTTGGTTCGTTTGGTTAACATATGGCCTTTCTGTGGCTGACTCTCCTTTTCTGGGAATGGAAGCTACATGGATTAGGAACCTCAGTACCTAGCTGGTTGCTGTTGTTTTTTAATGGTAAATTGTGTCTACGGGGTTTTGTTTTTGTTTTAAGCCCTGGAAGAAATCTGCATGCCCACAGTCATCATAAGTCTGTCACAAAGTAAGAGTTTGTCAAAGATCTTTCTAAGCCCTTGTCTCAGTACTGCAGAGAGTTCCTGCATAGTTTGTTTTTACTATGCGTGACAGCTGAAGAGGAAGGTTTTGTTTGTAGGTTTTGTTGGAGTTTTGCTTGTTTCTTTGTTTTTGGTATTTTAACCTTCTGTGCTATGGGGACAGATTTTTGGTAATTTAACCTCCTGCATTATGTAGAGACAGTCAATTTAACTTAGACTCTAAATTAGCCAGTTCAAGGATACTGCACAATTTCGTGGAGCACAAAGAAGCATGGTTAAATATTCATCTTCATTTCTGCCGTAGAGGGTCTGACTTCAGAGAAGGCTGATTTCTTAGTTCAGAATGGTCAGCTGCGTGCTTGCTGGATGAGCAGACATTTGACTTCATACCACCATGGACACATGACCTAAAACATAGGAAATCACTTTCTTTGGTAAAGAAACACATGTGCACACATGTATGCAAGCAAGCATTTGTTTACTGAAAAATGAATAATCATTCCATTGATTATACATGCTGAATTCTCTAGTAGACCCTGAATAAGACAAAATAAATTAAACAAGCCTTTGTCTCTTCAAAACCTGTATATTTGTAGTCTGTCTGGGCTGGGTTATTAGCATTGCAGAAACTCAGAAAGTGGCCTCAGACTCTATTTCGGCTCTCATGCCTGTTCCTAATTCATACTATAGGAACGGCTAGTCTTCAACCTCCCTCTCTCTCCCTCTCCCCCCTGTTTCTCGCTGATATCTCCTTCTGTTTGTTCTCCCCCTCACAGTGATGTCCCCTCTCCAATCTCGGTCTCAACTGCCCTTGTGCTCTTTCCAATCTCATAATGAACTCTGAGGAAAGAGCTAATTAGTCTATCCTAGTTATAAGGACATGCGTAGTCAGAGGGCTCTGTGGTAGCTGTCCCATGGTGACTAGCCTTGAGGTAGAGCCAGCAAAACTCTGTTCGTGAAGAGAGAGAATGTTCAATTGCCTTCGTGGATATCACTTGCTTGTGAATAAGCCACAGCTATCAAGCCATGCCTAACATAGGTTCTACTCTACCAAGTCAAGGCCTGCTCTCAGATGGGAAACAATTGGTGAGAAGGGTACTTTGGGACATGAGAGTGATGTTCTGGTTCTCTCCTTTGTCCCTGGGAATCTCCATTCTGTGCACTTATTATCAAAAGTAATATCCTGATGGTGAGTCTTTATCTGATGAATTACTGCTTAGGGATCCAAGCCTGTAGTCCAAACTAATTAATTCTGTGAAGTGGCGTATTGCCCTACTGTGAAGTTTGAACTTAAAATAGCACATGGACAATAACATGATGCTGTGTATTAAATGTCTCTTTGTCACATTGATCAGTAAGCATGCAAGAGAGACAACCAATGAAAGACCAGCCAACAAATAACAAATGGAACATGAAGATCTGAAATCCCAAGAGTATCAATAACATAGACTCTATGCTATAAATAATAATTTTACAATTAGAATGAATTTCTTCCCCTCTGGGATTCAAGAAATGATATATACAGGATATGGTGACATTTGCTGCTGGGAATGCCTGAGATCACAAATGCTTTTTTATTACTGTTTTTCCAACAAAATATTACCCAAAGTTAGTAGATTTTTTAAAAGATCATCATCTTATTAAAGCCAAGGGATAAACCAGACTTGGTAGTGGACATTTTGAATGCTAGCCCTTGGGAGGTAAAGACAGGAATAAGTCGGCCTGGGCTGCATAACAAGACCTCCTTCTAAAGACTGCTGATGAGAATGTTAAGCCCTCCACCTATCATGCATGCGCACACATGCACACTCGACTGTGAATGTCGTGGTGCTATGGTTGCTGAGGGCCTTCATGGAGCGAGCACGCTGTTCTATATAATATTTGTCCTGGTGGAACCTCAAGCACTAACAGTCAGACTCGGCTCAGTGCCTAAGCTATATGTCCATAATTAATTCCATGGGGTGCGGAATCTAAAAAATGACTTGGAAAAAGGGAAGGAAACCCTGCCTGTGAATGTACGTGCGATATACTGGGAATCTGGAGTTCTGGGTTTAACTTTGGCTCCTAACAAATCCATGACCTCAAACAAGTTGCTTAAACTCTTGGATTTCTCAGATTTGTGCCTTGATTTTGCTCATAGATCTAGAAATAGACTTCAACAAGTGAACTCTGTCTCTAATTCCTCATGCAGATGCTCTGTGTTACCCTGTAGTTAAAAAAAATACACTCTAAGGACAAATATGAGGACACCTAAAATTCTTTCCCATGAACACATTTTACTGAACAATACATAAAAGAAGGAACAAGGTCACAGTACAAAATTCAGTCTATCATTTCCAGTGACTCTGAGTCATCTTTGATGAACAAGGCACCTCTGGTTGGCAGAACCAATTCTCATATTTAGAAAGATAAAATAGCTTAGGCTGCGGTCTGCATTGGTTTTCTGTTGTTATAACGAAGTACTCGAGACTGAATCATTTATAAAGAACAGAAGCCTACGTGGCTCCTAATTCTAGAAGCTGAGAAATCGGAGGGCCTGAAGCTAGGACCTAGCAGGGGTCTTCTTGCTGCAGCATGAGATGAAGTATCCCATGGTGAGCCTGAGCAAATGTGTCAGCCCAGATGTCTTGTCCTCCTGTGAAGCCTGTAGGCCATCATGGAGCCCAAACACACACCCTCCTCTAACACTAACTACTCCCAGAGGTCCTACCATCAAATGATATTCATAACTACATTTGGGAATTAAAGTTCCCAGGCCTGAAGTTCTGAGGGACCTGGTCATGCCATAGAAACTGCCATCTAGACCCAAAGGAAAAGAATCCAAGAACAGGACCAGAGTCTAAGGCCAACCACTCTATGCACTTTTTCCAGCTTGCCAACGAAATCAACAAAGTAGCCCCAGCTAGAGCATTGCTGGGCAAGAAGACCCCATCACTGGGTCAGACCAAAGCTGAGCAATATTGTAAAGAACTCTATGCAGACACACAGCATTCATTAGGCAATGATGCGAGTCAATGGTGAAGTACAGAGCTCTGAGAATATCAAATCCACCCTGCCCCTCTCTGCCTCAAGTGACCATGTCCAGCTCCTACCAAGTTCCTTATCTTCAACTCTCTGCTTGCTTCTTGTGGCCTTATCACTCAACTCTTCATTTTCATGATTAGAAGCAAGGAGTTTGAGATTTTTGTTCCATCCGCACAGAAGATAATGTGTACTGAGTGTTGCAGCCGACCTAATGGAAATGAAATCCGAGGTCAGCAGGCGTGCTGAAATATGCTTCAAGGTGGTTCCAAATATGTTTACCTGCCATTCAGCCTATCCTTGGCTAAACCCTGCCTTTTGGGAAAGATCGTTTGTTATAGCTTATTATATCAACTCTGGTGCTATTAATTTGTGGAATTATTTGAGAATTGGTCCTTTTTAATTAGCTCAGGTAATTGAAGTTTTCTTATATAAGATTAAAAATGTTCACCTTGACGTTCGATTTTATAGGTTGTGTAGGTCAAGTGAATAATCAGGGCAGCTTGTTTAATTTAAGACTCTCTACCTGAAGAAAGAAGAAAAGCAGGGTCTTCCTTCTAAACAATGCTGAACTGTGGGTGTGGGAGTGCATGCCTAAAATCCCCAAAATCAAGAAACTAAATCAGAAGGTCTGTGAGTTCAGTGCCAGCCTTGGCTACACAGCAGGACGGTCTAGAAATAAAAAGTACTGGAATGGACCACTTACTCATTCAATATTTATCAAACTAATATATGCCAGGTATTGCCAGAGATACTCAGCAGAGAGAAAATAGCTACTCAGAACTTGTGAAATTTTGATTTTACAAAATTTATTTTAGCTTTTGAGATAGGGGTCTCACTATAGATGCCTGAATAGGCTGGACTTGCTATCGTAGCCCAGGCTGGCCTCAGACTCAGGATCACAGGCTTACACCATGACACCCAGTTCATCTTGTGAGTGCTTCTGTGAGGTTATTTTAGATCTAGACAGCATGATGTAAAGAAAGATAGAGCCAAAATGTTACATTCAGTCACAGCTCAAAACTTTATGGCAGTTATATATAACAGAAACAAAAACTCTGGTCCGTTATCAGTGAGTATCAGTAAAACAAAATTGAATTGTAAAACAAAACAGTATTGGCAGGGGCAATTTACTTAGACTTAATAAATGCTAATAACATTAGTTCTTTTTTCAGCAGGAATTCTCATCTGAACTTAACAACTGGTGACAAAAAATGTTATCTAATAAAATAATCAAATTGAAGATTTGTGTCTTAAGAAGTAGGATGACATACCAGGAAGGAGATCACTCCAACTCTGAAGGGCGTGAGGGATTATCCCCGCATGTCCGTGAAGCTCCATGTTCTCCTTGGGCACATGAAGGAAAGAAATGGTTCTCAGACCTCCACCTGGGACTTCATCCTCATTTGTGGTCGTTTTATCCTAAGACAGACCAAATCGGTGAGGACATAATTTCCTGTTCCCCTCCCCTGTTCCAAGGGCCTTGTTTAGTTACGTAGTCTAAAAGGCACTCGGAAATACTTGTTGAGAGATAGTAAGCATCATGAGGTGAGATGAGCATGCATGGCAATTGATCGACACTGTGAACCTCTGTTCTTAAAGTGAACAGCTAACCCCGCGTGGCTTTAGATTTTGCTCGACAGTTCTTCAAGGGGTACTAAACTGCTTCCGAGGGAGAACTTTAACCTGTGAAGGACCCAAAAGCAGGCTTGGTGTTTTCACCCTCATCTCCTGACATTCCCAGCTCAGGCTTCCAAAGTAAGTTCATCACGCTTCTGAGACTGTGGTCCACCCACACAGTGGTGCAGTTTGCAATGTCTGGCCGCTAAGGTCCATGCCAGGCAGTTTAGTCTAGTCTGACATAGTGCAAGACAATGACAGAAATCCACAGGGACCACCCAGAAGAAAGGATCTAGGCAACCCCGAGCGTAACCACGTGAGTCATGTTACCTTCATCTGTGGTTAGGCCTCCCCTGTTGCTTTTTAGATAGCAAGTTCTTTCCCAGCTACTGACCCCAGCAATTTCTTCATCCAAAGCCTACTACAGCGAGTGTCCTCCAAAGAGGTGTGGTCATCACCCTCTGCCGTCTTCCAGGCTCACTCATTGCTGTAATGAGTTCCATGTTGGAGGGAAAGGCCTTTGTCATCAAGGTTCCTTCAAGTCAGCTGCCTGCCTGTGACATCTCTGGTCCTCATTTTCTTCTCTCCACACCACCCCAGATGGCAGCATCATGTCTGAGATCCGTAAACCTGACCTCCTCACCAAGGGGTTGTACTAACTCTTTCTGGGGAGATGCGAACATCTGTTTACCTCAGTGGGGACTCAAGGACCAATCAAAAGATGGTTCTACGAAAGTTCAGCTTGAAGAACCAATGGGTTTTTTGGATTTGCTGGTGATGGACTACTAATGGGAATGTGAGGGACTCTCAAATGGCCGCACCCTCTCAAAGTCCCACCCCATCCTGGATAGGGACTTCATGGAGCCCCTCCCCTTTCAGATAATCTTCCCCTTCCTATATATCCTACAATCCTCCTAATCACTTGCAGCAGGGAGAGAGGCATGAGGGGGAATAGCAGGAATCCTAGCTGAAGGTTTCCTGGCTCTCCCCTCCTCTCTACCCGGGAGTGGCAGTAGCTTCATGACTGCTTATCTCTGTGTTATTCTGCTCTAGCTGCTGCGATTACCAGGCCAGGTTAATATCTACTTCAAGATGGCTTCATGTTATACTCAGAGATAAAAGTATCATGCAGTACCAAGGCCAATCCCCTTTCTCTCAAGACTGAGGTTGCCTCCCAGACACAGCTGTTCTACCCCCCAGTCTCGCCAGTCAGTGTGGTTCCCACTATGTTTTGTTCCAGACAGTGACTCACTGGGCTCCCTTCTGAAAGCTGAGTGCCGAGCAATAAGGGCTGGCTCCTGATGTCCCAGCATCATTGCCCAAATCAAACTGCACAGTGGCTTTGTGATGACCACACAGTCTGCCATCATGTCTGAATTGTTTCCTTTATTTCCCTTCAGGGACATCAATACATTTCTTTTCTCTAACCCTCCATGAATGCCCTATTGGAATCCCCAATGAGAGATGACTAACTTTTAGGACACATGAATTCCAAGGTTTGTCTGTCTGGCCAAGCCAGACACAGATACCATATATTAAGCCCTTCTCATTTCTTGAGAGACAATATTACTCTGCTGTCACCTGGGTCCTGATAATTGTACGCAATGGAGGTAGCAGCCATGTGTCACACTTAACTGTTGATGGTCAGGTTCTGGGTACCAGATAGTATGAAATTTATCCTCCAGCCTTGGTAGGAAGACATGCTTAGTGTGTTTATATGCATTTACGTGTATAGATTGGTGTGTATATGCTCACACATGCCTGAAAGAGCATGTATATATGGAGGAAAGATTTTTTAAAAAGATATTCCTAGGAAATGATAGAGCTTTAGGAGTGCCAGAGAGTCCCAGGGGAGCTCTAGCTAATGAACAGTCAGAAGCAGATGTCCTGGTTAATTTTCATTCTCAGCTTATCACAATCAAGAGGGTAACTTCAAGTAACTGAAGAGTTACTTGAGGTAGATTGACCTGTGGCCACATCTGTGAGAGACCATCTTGACAGACGATTGATGTGGGAGGGCCTAGCCCACCGTGGGCAGCAGCATCCCTAGGTCTATGGACGGGGGCTATGTAAGAGAGTTAGCTGAGCATGAGGCAGTGAGAATCGAGAAAGCAGCTCCCTCTGCGGTTGCTGCTCCAAGTTCCTGCCCTGACTTCTCGCGATGATGAACTGTGACCTGGAAGTGGAAGCTAAAAGAAACCCTTGCACCTTAAGTTGCTTTTGATGAGGGTGTTTTATCCCAGCGGCAGAAAGATGGACTAGCACCATGGGGACAGTCTTTGAAATGTGTCTGAGGTTGGGAGGCCACCCTGCAGAGGGGACCTGTGTGCCTCGCTCCCATCTCTCCTCCTTCACACAGTGTCATATCCAGCTCCTTACAAGGGAAAGGATCTGCTCTCCCATATGCCAGCACAAGGCTGTCCTTCCTCACCAAAAGTCTTAGAAGTTGTAAAGAGATGGTCTGGCTTCCTGAGCAGCTGGCACACCGAGCCCTGTGCAAGCAAGCCTCAGCTCTCTCCCGGGTGATTATTCACATTGACACAGCCGGAAAGTCCCGTGGTCCATCCACAGCCTGGGACCAGGCCAGCACTGATGAACGCCAAGTGCTGGGAGAGGAGCCGTGGGGTGGGAAATGAACTGAGAAACCCTTGGGATGAAGCCCAAGCAGACCCTGCTGGAACAGAAATGCCAGTTAATCAACAGCCAGATAAACAGCCACTATTGCTGGCTCCCAAGGAGTATGAATGACATGTCTTTTTTTTTAATTTTAAATAATTCCAGGCCCAGAGAAAAGTTGAACTAGAATGAAAATTCCCATAATGACCTCACCTATAATCCCCAACTGTTACTATTCTACTTTTACCAAAGTTTCTTCATATTTTCTCTGGTTATACAAATATTGTAATTTTAAATTATACCTAATATATGTTTGGCAACAGGCTCTCGCTCTGTTGTCCAGGCTGGCCTGGTACTTATGTAATGAGTGTGGTTTTGAACTCACAGAAATCCATTTGGCTTATTCTCCAACGTGCTAGGATTACAGATGTGAACCACTATATCTGGTTTAACTATTAGAAATTTAGTTGTAGGCATTGTGTCCTTTTAGTACTAAATCCTTTGGGTAATACTATTTAATTTATAGATTTTGTCTAATTTTCTTTGATTGTCCTAACACTCAGATCAGAGCTAAATTTAAAAAAAAAGATTTTTTTTATAGTTGAGAATCAGTTCAGTATCTTGCGCTCAAATGGATTATTTTCTTTTCATGTTCCTTTCCACTGGAATTGTAGAATCTCATTGTCCTTCATAAACTTATTTTTTAATATTTATTTATTTATTATGTATACAATATTCTGTCTGTGTGTGTGTCTGCAGGCCAGAAGAGGGCCCCATACCTCATTACAGATGGTTGTGAGCCACCATGTGGTTGCTGGGAATTGAACTCAGGACCTTTGGAAGAGCAGGCAATGCTCTTAACCACTGAGCCATCTCTCCAGCCCTAAACTTAATTTTTTTTTAGACATTCCCTCAGCTTGGACTTGTCCATTGTTTCTCCATGATGCGGGCTGGACAATGATTCTCCTTGGGCAGGAATACCTGAGAGCTGTGTGGTCTTCTGGTGCATTATGTCGGAAGGGCCCAGAATGTGGGTCTGAGAAAAGCACTTGGTCAGATTTTTCTGCTACCAATTCCCCCCTTTGTCCCTAATAATTGCCTCAAGGCAAGATCCTTTTGGTCATTAGACTCGTGTCCTCTTGTTTTAGTGTCTGCCAATGAATTCCACCTCAGTCAATCACAGCTCTCACGTTTATAAAATAAGTTTACTAATATTCTTCCTTCTATGTTTATTATTTGACTTCTAAATTCTTTTATTCCTTTAATTTTTTTAAAGTTTTTATCAGTGTGGACATGAGCAGGATGACTTTATTATTTTATTTTGAGACAGTCTATATGCAGCCCAAGCCAGTCTTGAGTTCATGATCTTTCTGCTTCAGCCTCCTGAATGTTGAGATGACTGCTGCTCACTACAGTGCCCGACTATGATTAAATCTTGAAGGGAAACAGTAAACGCTGGGATCTGAGAGGTCATAGGGAAGCACTGCCTGCCTTTGGAATGACCCTTGAGTCCGGTTTCTGGACAGCTAACCAGGAAAAGAAGCTGGTGAGATACCTGGATGTTCTCAGACTCTTAACCAGCAAACTAAATCAGTGACTCCACGACTTTTACTCCAAAGTGGTGTTATTACTACAGCTGTGCGCCTCAGACAAGGCGAACTAGCCTGGAGCAGACCCAGGCCCCAAACTCAGGAAGAATCAAGCATCTCCCTCCCAGGTGCTAGACACTGAGCCAGATAGTCTCACCGTTTCTGCTGAGATTATTTGAGGCAGCTGTGACAGAGCCCAATTTTCCAAGAGAAAAGAAACGGAAGCCAACAGTAGACTGAGGTACAGTCGGGGAAGCATCGGATGGAAGTAAAGAAGCTCTTTAGTTCTCAAGGATTTTGTTTTCAGATTTCAGTGTTTAGTTTGAAATCAGCACAGTCCTAGAGGATGTGGCTTGAGTGCCCGGCACTCACAAAGTCCTGCATCCCATGTACCACGGTGTGAAGAGGAAACTAAGCAGTTTCAGTCGTGTGTTGGGTTGGCCCATGGGTGTCCACCCAAATCCATATCCACTGGAACCTCAGAAAGTGATTTTACTTTTAAATATAATCTTCACCAATATGATTAATTAAGGGTCTTAAGATGAAATTATTCTGAATAGAAGATGAGCTTTAAATTCAGTGCCTAGTGTTTTTAAAAGAAAAGAACACCAGACCCAGAGAAGGTCATGTGGCACAAGTAGACAGTCTGGCCTCTAGAAGATGAGAGTAGCAAAGATTCACCCCATAAGCCTCCAGAGAGAGACAATCTGCCAAAACTTCACTGGATTTTGTGTTCCAAAGCTGCAAGGGAGTCCACTTCTATTCTCTCAAGCTACCTAGTTTATGGTCCTTGGTTATGAGAGCCACAGGAAATGAAGGTAGGCCCTTCCTGCACCACTGCCCTTGCATCCCTGATTCACCTCTTAGTTACTGTTCAGTTCTGTGAAGAGATACCATGACCAAACAACTCATCAACGGGGGACTAAGCATGCAGATATATGAGCCTATAGGGAGCGTTCTTATTCAAACCACCCCATCCTTCAAGCCATCCCATGGGGATAAAAGATAAGTCCCTGAGAAGTTTGGGTCCTCTCCTCTTAGTCACAGTTGAAACCAAGTCTCTTAAATTTCCAAATGGCCAAGGTTTTGAGGACTGTTGAAAGCTCAGTCTCTCAACCTGCCCTCTCAAGGACATTCCACATTGCTGGTCTGTGCACTGTGCAGCCCTAGGCTCAGGGAGCGTCCTGTCGGGGGTCAGTGTAGATGGACAGCATGGGCTATTGGAGTTACTTACATACATTGTGCTAACAAAGTTCTTTAGATGTGAGCAGGGAGGAGATGAGAAGGAGAGAGGTTAAGGCAGAAAACCTTGGCCTACCTCTCTGCTAACCGTACTTCTAGAACTTTCTGAGAAGTCTGGTGCTCCAGGTTGATTTAAGGGAACACTGGAATAGGTCAGAGCACAATGTTAAACTGTTTGTCAACCAGGTGTAAACAGTTTTAGATCTTTAGAACATGGCTGTCCAGTGTTGCTTGAAATCTACTCCCTGTCCCATGCTAATCTTTATGCCATCAACTCTCCTCTGTTTTGGTGAGCTGGCATGTCTTGATTTCTGTTTCTTCCCTCTGTAGAATGTTGGTAAACTTTGCCATTGAGGACATTCATGTTGACTTTAGTTTTGGGCTAGTTACGGCTTTTATAAATATCACCAAAAGCCCCATGTGTTAAATGCCCAGCTTGTAGCACATGGGAAAGTGACAGAATCTTTAGGTGAAGCCAATGGTAAAAGAAAGTTAGGTTGCTGAAGGCATGCCTTAATGGAAATATTGAGACACTGCTCCCTCTTGTACTCCTTTTTGCCTCTCTGCTCCCTTGAAGGGAGCAGCTTTGCCCACCACACATACCCATCCTGATTCGCTGCTGCACTGAAGGCCCAAAAGTATCAGGGGTGATTTCCTAAGGTCTGCAATCTCTGATGCTGTAAGCCTAAATAAACTTTTCTCATTTTAAAGTTGTCTCCAGTATTTTAAGTACAGAAAAGTCACAGATTACACTGCTGTGAGCTCCCAGTGCATATGATTTCACACAACTCCAGCTTTTCCAATTAGATAAAGTACTAGGGCGGGAATTTCTGAACCTATGGGGGTACAGATTTTTAAGACTTTTGTATAGAGAAACATCCACCTCCATGAAATGTGAAAGAGAAGGGCTAGTATTTCCATCACTGCCAACAGCTTTTCAAAAATCTTCAAGATCTCTTTATTTTTGCAGTGCTAGTAGCCAAACCCAGGACTTCAAACATGCTAAGCAAGCAATCAACCACTGCCCTACATTTTTGACCTTGGTTGTTTATTAACTTCAAGTGCATTGAATTTTGTCATAAATGAGTTAATCTCCTCACTTTTCTAGTGAATGGAACATTCTGGAAAACATTCTGTCCCAAGCAGAAGATATGCAGGACGTACTAAACCTTTGTGTCAGGAAGAGACAGGGGAAGAAAGAAAAGACAGGCATTCCTTGTCTCCCAGCAGTGTTCAGGAAGTTCATCTTCATCTCAGAGATGCTGGACATCTGCACTTGAGCCTGTTACTGAAGGCAACCTTCAAACATCAGTTCTGAGGAGGATACACGCGTCTGTCCCCATTGGGTCCCACCCCTACCCCACTCCCACTTCCAGGGTTTCTACCTGTGGCCTTGTGATTTCGTTTCCTGGAGAGTCAAGGGGATATCAGTGGCAATGAGATGGGAAGACACTACCATCTTTCTGCTGAGAATCAGGGTGGCTTGTGTCATTGCTACAGTGCCAGGACAAGAGTGGAAATTCAGGAGGGGTGGCAGAGTGAGCAGCCTTTGTGTGATGCTTCTCCTGAAGTACATGACAGGCTTCTGTGACATACAGAATGAGGGGGATGTTAGTCCAAGACTCAAAGAAGTTGAAAACCAAACACATTAGTCAAGAACTTGCTTTACCCTCATATTCTTAAGGGTTTATTATTTTTATGTGTGGGGGTATTTTACATGTATGTCTTTATGCGCACTACATGTGTGCCTAGTCCCCGAAGAAGCCAGAGAGGGATTTAGAGGTCTTGGGGATAGAGTTCCAGATAACTGTGAGTCACCATTTGGGTGCTGAGGACCCAAATGCAAGAGCAACAAATGCTTTTGACTGAGCTATCTATTCGTCGCTGTCACCCACATATTCTTCCCAGGCTTTCTCTGTCTCCCCTGCCCCCATCCACACACCCATAGGCTGCACATCATCCCTTAACCCATCTGTCTATGGAAACAAAATATTGTGTTGCACACAAAACAAATCTAAAATTGCATTTATAGTCTTTTACCAAAGCAGAGTAACCCAAAGTCAGCAAGGCTTTCTGTTCTTCAAGCTGGGCTTACTCTTAATTGTTCTCCTTGACAGTAAACATGTGAATGGGTGTTGAAATAGACTAGAAAGCTTTAGCAGGAAGCTGTAGCTTGGGGATCCAAAGATGTACACACATGCATACACGCACACACACACACACACACACACGGATGCATGCATGCACACATATGTGCATGTGCATATCCCAGGTGGCATACAGTTAGCTTTCTGTTCTTTCAGTCACGGTAACATAAAGAATGAAGAAAGATAAGTATTCAGAGCTCTGTGTGTATGCGTATGTGCGTGCATGTGTGTGTGTGTCCCTGCCATCCTATGAATTGGTGGCAAATGGGTGACAATCTCAAAATTGTAGCATGGAACTAACTACAGCAGTGTCCATAATGTGTGTTCTCTGACTTATGGAACCATTTATTTTAGTAATCTTCTATTTTTTGGTCAGTCAATTGTATCCTTACAAGGAATATCACAGTCCAATATCAGTTTTATGTATGAAGAGGGCATTCTGACAAAACAGCACTTAAGCAGAACTATTCTGGGCATTAGGAACACCTGTCATTTGACAGATCCAAGGTTTACAAAAGTCCCCATCTGTAGTTGCAAGTGACAACCACAAATTCAGCTCACCCATGACGGCCATGAGAGGGTAGCTTTCTCCATTTCACTGGAACCTGATTTCTGTTCGGAGCTACATCTGTCCAGGTGCAGAACGTGTCCGTGGTCAGTTCAGGATTTTCCCCTCTCCCATATAATGCCAGAGTGATGATGCCAGACAGGACTTGGTTCTCTGCCGACACCCATATCAGAGTCCTCCAGCATGCTAACCTCCTCACTCTGAACACTTAGGCAGTCAGCAGCTGAGGGCCCTCATAGTAGTGGCTTGGGCTGAACAGAGTGTCTCACCTACCGCAGGGCCCTTTTCAGGGCGGTCCTCATGCACACATGATCCATGCAGGAGTAGCAAGACCCACACACTTGTTCTTAATTTGGGACAACTCTAAAAGACCCCTGCAGCTTGAGGCCTTCCTGAGAGCTTCTCAGTTCAAGTCTGTCTCCCACCCTGTTTGGCTTAAATTCCACTAATATCAGGTGTTCCCACCAGAGGTTGTATCCTGGCCCTATGCAGAGGCAGAACAACTTCCGCCATTCCCCTGTGAACTTCCTACATGTTAATGAACAGACAGATGCAGTTACTTAGGGACAGAAGCTCCAGAGACAGAATTACTAAACTAATTCTGACGTCATTAGATGTAGTGGCATTTCAATTGTAGTCTAATAAATAAAGATTGCCTGAAGATCTGAGAGTGAAACAGCCCCCCTGGTCAGCCTTCAGACCAGATTATGATAACACACACTTTCAATCTCAGTAGCCATACTAGTAGCCTTAGAAATTGGGTGGTGCACACCTTTAACCCCAGTGGTGCATGCCTTCCATCCCAGCCCTAGAGGAAAATAGAAGACTGGGGGACGGCAGCTCTCAGGAACAGTCTCATTCTGAGATTCTGGGAGGCAGGATCACTGTTTCAGACTGAGGTCAAGGTAAGAGCTCATGGCTGGCTGTTTTACTTTTCGGATCTTCAGGTTGAACCCCAATTTCTGACTCTGAGTTTTTATTAATCGTGCTTCAATTACAGGCGCCATGCTTGACAAGATAGTCTCTGCCTCTGCAGCTCCCCTTTTTCATCTGCGAGATAGGGGTCAAATATTGTTCTCATCTTACTGAAAAGGAGAGAAAATGAGATATAAGAACATGCATTATGCAGGGTCTAGTGCATGGGAAGTTCTGAGTGCATGTTGGCTGTTCTATAATGCACTCGCAGGTCTGGGTGCTTTTTAGAGGGTGTCCTGGTTGGCTTTAACGTGACACAACCTAGAACTATCTGAGAGAAGAGCTTCAGTGGAGGCGTTGGCTAGATCAGATTGCCCTGTAGGTTGGGGTGGATTGGGGGCGTTGGAGGGGTTGAGGGTGTCTTGATTATTGAATGATGTAGCAAAGCCCAGCCCACTGTGGTGTTACCAACCCTAGGAGGATGTTCCTGAATCATACAAGAAAACTCATAGAGTACACACCAGGTGCCCGCAAGCCAAGCAACCAGTGGCATTACCCATGGTTCCCGCTATGCTTCTCGGGTGGGAGGAGGTGTGTGGAATGACAGCAGACTTGCCTTCAGTGATGGACTCTGCCCTGGAGTTGTAAATAAACCAAAATGGCTTTTGGTCAGAGAGTTTCATCACAGCAACAGAAATGAAACCTGGACAGAAGGAGCAAGAGTTGGGAAAATCAACAGCGTGCAAAGACCTGGTGCGTCGCCTTGGTCTCTGCTTCTGAGATAACAAACTTGGAACAGTCTAGGAGACCAGATAAAAGGAAAACAAGCAAGGGGTGGGGGGGGAACTGCTAATATTTCAAAACATTATCCTGGTAAGTAGGTTGAGATCTTTTTGCCTCGGAGTAAGCTTGTGCACAGAAATTGCCGCCTAGTTATCTTGAGAAAAGACTTCCTTTACAGTCAGAGATCCTAATATTTGGTGACTATTTTCAGATCTGTAAATGCTTCCCGTCAAACTTCAAGCTCTAGAAGTTTTAATTAGGCTGTTCCAATTCAGAACGGGAAGATAGGAGAAAGGACTGCATAGACTCAGTCAAAGCGGTATACAAATAAAGTCCTTTAGTGAACAGAAGGGGTTGGGCTTTTGCAACTTACCAGTGAATTTTTCCGTGATCGTTGGCTCTCATTGGAACTTGAGTGGGCTGGGAAACACCTAAGAGGTTGCTGAGGAATGGTTCTGGGTGTGCTTGTGAAGGCTGTGTTCAGGGAGAGTAATCTGAGTAGGGAAGGCCTGCCCTATTAGATTCCATTCTCTGAGCTGGAGGTTCAGGCAAAGGAGGAAAAAGGAACACGCGAGTCCTGAGTAGAGCCAGTGTCCCCTCCCTCTTTTTTCATCCTATTTACCATGACACAAAGAAGTACCTTTGCCACCTGCTCCCACCACTGTGGTGTCCTGCCCAAACCCAGGTGGCTAAGTGACCAGGGACTGAACCCCCAAAACCATGAGCCAAAATAACTTCTCTCTTCTCTTTCTAAGTTGTGTCGGGCATTTTGCCACAGTAATGAGAAAGACAGCTAAAACACTCCCTGATATAAAACTTGCTTTAATGGTCTTGGATTCCTCAGCAGTGAAGCTCTAAGCCCTCTTTCCTCCTTGGCAGGTGCCGAAGACACTTAACTCCCACCTCACAGCCTTCCCTCTTACCTTACCTCTCTGGCATGAAGCAGGAGTCGGAGGAACTGCCAGCTAATTGAACAGCAAGTCTGAGACACTTACCCCTGCTAACCTTACAGCTGTACGAATCATCCCGTTCTAAAGCCAGCAACCTTGGGGGGAGGTACCGTATTGACAATAGCACTAGAAGTATGGCTTGGCTTCAGGATAAAATATTTATAATCCCTCTCTGGGGGAAGTGAGCAGAGCAGAATGAATCCACGGGTTTCGGCTCTCCTGAGGTATTTTTCTCATTCTCCCTGGCACGGATAAAATCTAAACTGTACTTAAGAAACGGTGTTAAATGTGTTAGTTGACTGAATCTGGCATTTATAATGCAATTTAGCAAAGTTTTATATTGACAGCATGACATTTTTAAAGGGCCCTTTCTGATTAACAAGGTTCAGAATCACTCCCTTGATTATGCTTGCAGAGGAGTATAAAACGCTATAGGCTCCGAGAGCAATGAATCGGGGCTCTGTTAGCATTAGACACATTTCGTTTTGTTAGTGACCATTTCCAGGGAGCCTCAGACTGCAATCTTATGTTTTCCTGACTGAAGAAAATCTGTTTTCTTACTTAGTGAGGTCTGCCTATGGGGAATAGGCCTCAGTAGGTGGAGGAGATGTGTAGATTCCAGGTCAAGACCAGGAAACCTGTCCGTAGAAGCTCCATCTTGCCTCCAGTTGTCCCATGTAAACAAAGCCAGTCTAAGAAATCCAGGGAAGCAGGCATCCTTCCAAAGGGCAAACTGGGAAAGGTTTGATTTATCTTAGTTTCATTATTGTTACCGTGAGTGTCTTCTGGTTATCCCCTAAATATGTGACAATTTCATTTGGATCTCAAGATGGCATGAAAAACACCCCAGGAGTCTTTGTACCAATGGAATAAATGCAATGTAAGAAAGTAGCATAAATTATCCCTGCTTCATTCACAGAAGGCTCCACTGTGAGTTCTAACCTCTTATCACAATGCTCTGCTGAATGTCTTTCAAAAACCAAGACTCTGTGAAGGGCATTCCAACTTCATGTGTATGTGTATAAGTACTCCTAATATAAATTTCTTTATTTATATTAAATTTATATTTATTTATATTAAACTTATACATTTAAGTGTGCCCTTCAAGAGCTTGAGAGAATTTACTGTTATGAGGCCATCACCACTATCCATCTTCAAAACTTTTCAACATCCCAAACTAAAGCTCTGTGCACATTCAACAGGAACTTTCCCTCCCCAGCCCCGTGGCCCTGCTGACCATTCTACTCTGCAGAGTCACACTGCTTATCCTTTAGTGACTGGCTTTCTTCTTGGAGTACAAGCCACCATCAAGCCATGTCACAGCATGTGTCAGAACTGCCTTCTTGGGAATGTTGAGCAATGTCACTGTAGATGAGCACCGCAAACTGCCAGTCCCTTGTCCTTCCACAGACACAGCTTGGGTTGTGCTCACCCTAGCAGACAATGCTATCTTGTAAATGCGAATGTGCACAGGTGTACAAACTGTCTCACCTCTGATTGTGATGCTGACCCTGTAACTGAGAGACAGCACCCATTTTGCAGGTGAGAAAAGGGGTGTCCACAGAGATAGGCTGTACAGAACCATACTCCTGGTAGGTGGCAGTCCTGGGGTGTGAAGCCATGTCTACTCGTCATCCTCTTCACCTCTCTCCTGGTTCAATTCCATCTGCGTGTGATGTCCTCTCAGCAGTAACATGTCACTAGATGGCGGGTGTCCTTCAAGACAGTGTCTTCTTTATCACCAGTTGTAAGGCAAATTGTCCTACCAATGAGTTAACAAGAACCTAGTGATGTGTAATATTCTAAGACATCAGATTTCAAGATTCTAGAGAGGTTTGAGATGTCACATGACCCTCCCTCAGCTGACAGATAATTAATGACCTATAGAACCAGCAGAGGATTCTTGTGCACACCAGTAGAGTGGAGTCTATCTTAACAGAGGAGAGGAATCCACTCCAGTTTCAAAGCATTTGTCAGTCAACCCGAGATTCTGAGAGGACAGACCCACCCCAGGGAGATATGATGGCATCTGGGTATCACTTCTGTGGTGCCTTAACTAGGAATGGCCTCCATAGATTCATGTGCATGAATGCTTGGCTCACAGTTAGAAGGTGTGATCTTGTTGTAGTAGGTGTGGCCTTGTTGGGGAAGTTTGTCACTGTGGGGCCTGACCCTGAGGTCTCAAATGCTCAAGCTAAGCCCAGTGTGGTTCACGGTCTCCCTCTGCTGCCTGTGGATCAAGATGTAATAAATCCCAGCTCTTTCTTCAGGTCCATGTCTGCCTACAGACTGACATGCTTTCCACCATGACAATAACCAACCAAACCTCTGAAACTGTAAGCCAGCCCCAGTTAAGTATCTTCCTTTAAAAGAGTTGCCGTGGTCTTGGTGTCTCTTCACAGTGACAGAAACCCTAACTAAGACAACTTCCTCCACTGAAGTTCACCTAGGTTTCGGGAAAGGGAAACTGACATTTCATTTCTGGGCTGTGACCCTTACTAACATCTTGAGAATACCATCTGTCTTGACTAATAGAAAGTTTAATGTATCTGAACATTTATGTCCAGGTCCAACAAAATTATTCTATTTGCTGATTTTTTTTGAAAGAGGGTCTAATGTAAGAGCTCAGGATGCCTTCCAATTCACTCCATAGTCAATAATGACCTTGAACTTCTGTTCCTCCTCCCTTTATATACAGAGGACATGAAAAGGAAACATATAGCACTGTGCCTGGTTTATTCAGGACTGAACCCAGGCCCTCACACATGCTAGGCAGGCACCTTACCAACTGAGTTACATCCCAGCTCCTGATTCTACCACTGTCATTTTTGTTTCAAAATAAGAAAGAGGAAGCAGGAGACAGAAGTCACAAGAGACAGGGTGAGCCAGCTGCTGCCTGCCCGCCTCTCCCAGGAGTGTCAGTGTGCCTGGGGTCAGGTCGAGGAGCTGCTCTCAGGGATACAGTTCATGCCCTGTGGTAAGGGGAAGACACTCCTCCCTGACACCCTAAGTCCTGAGGCCTCAAGGAACACCACTCATGTGACATTCTGCAGTGAGAATGGATGGTGGTAGTGGGGAGGGGTCCTGACAATATTGGAGGCAGGCTATCATTTATTGTGGAGGTGGCTAGGTAAAAAGCTGATGAATGGCGGGGGTTCCCTAGGTTGGACCACGTGTTTGTCAGTCTACCTGTACAGGTGGGACAGGAACAGAGAAACTCAGCTACTATCTCATTCCTCTTGGACTTCTCTGTCACTATAGGCTATGGTCCAACTTGAAGAAAACAGATATACATACACATATATAACAAATATATATTTGACATATTTGGAAAATACATATATATATATATATGAAAATGATACAATAAAACCCATTTCTCTATGTGCTAACCAAAAACAAATAATAAATTGAAAATGAAAGATCAAGAGAAAAAAGACAGATGACTTTGGAGTTCCTCCTACCCCTGACATCCTGTGACTGAAATTGGCAGTATTAACAAAGTGCAACTGGAAACCTGAGAAGCCCTGGGGGGAGTGGATAACCCCCCCCAGACCATGACAGTGTCAGTTTCCGGGGAACAGGCTCCCAGGCATGTTGTTTCCGACCAACCCAGGGTACACAGCTCTAATATGAGATCCCTCCCCACAATGCAGGCCCTAAGCAATGTGCCCTCTCCGTCATCCCTGTGCATGTCATCTAACCCTCCAGGCACACTGTAGCTCCCCAACTCAAAGCCTGCCTTGGCCAAATGTCACAGTTAAATGCCCTATGAGCATCTCCACTCTAGGTGCTTCCTTCAGAAGGGTATATTCCTTCATCATTAAATGAAAGCTTTGATGGAATGCAGGGCCACAGAATATAAGCGATGTATAAGAGGGGCTCCCTCTCAATGGATGTGCCTGACTCTGTGTGTGCACATGTGCACTCTGGTGTGTGTTCACAAGTGTAGCGTGAACCTAGGCTCAAATCCAATGTATTTGTAATGTGTAATACCATCAAGGGAGGTCTTGCCAATCAATATTCGTTTCTTTTTTGTTCTAGAAACAGTAGCAAAGGACAGTCAAGGAATTAAAGTCTCATCTGGAAAGGACCGGTGTTCTTCCTCCTGGATACCAGTTATGCCGTCTACAAGGCTCAGACATAATGCATCAGTTGGTTGGATGTTTACATGATTAAGCTTCAGATGGGTGGTATCCAACACAGGCAGTGTCCCTGCATGGTTTCCAACTGATGTTCCCCAGCTCAGATGTATGGAAGCCCCCTAACGGCAAGGACACTGCCAGCAAAAAAAAATATACAAGAGAAACTCGAGGCAGAAAGAAGCCTGTTCTGTTATGTGATGTTACTGAGGGTGAGGAGCGTTAGACCTTAGTTGTGAAATACCTTCTACACCAGTACACATATTTCTCGTGTCTATGCTGCCTAGAGATTTGGGGCTCAGGTGAAGGCCAGTCCTTTCCGTTCATCTCGAAGCTAAAACGTGACTTCACTACTGCCGAACAGGAAAGAGACTCGCAAGGAAGTTCCAAAGATTGTTGTCAGCACACTTCTTAGCCCAAGTTGGCAGGATGAAAGCTGTGATGTAAAGAAAGGGAGCTCAGCTTGGGAAAGGAAGCCAGAGCCTTATCCAGCGAAGGCTTTGGGAGGCGATCTCGGCGCACATGCTGCTCTTTCTGATCTCAGCTGACGGAGCCCCCACTAGAAGCTTCCCGTGTATGAACACAATGAATCCTAACAAAAGCTGCTGCTCTGTGGACTGTAGAAAGGATGCTGAGCCCTTTGAGGTTGAATGACTTGTCCAAGGACACACACACACACACACACACACACACACACGTGACAGAGAGCACAGGCATGTAAGCTCCATATTCCACCGTCAGCGAGCACTGGCCTGCTTCCTCTGACTGCTACAGACATACTTCTCTTACAAGGGCAGCCTGGCATATTTTAAGGAAAAGATGATTTGATTCTTTATTTTTTTTCACCATGAAAGTAACTTTGTCCACTTTCTTGGGTACTGGAAGAAAGGATGTGCAAATTAGTGCATGTGTGCCTGGCTTTGCTTTGGATGACTGCTTATGATTCTTCAAATGGTGCCTGGGAAAACAGGGAAAAAAGGGCTTTAAAGAGAAGGCGTATATTCCAGAAGGTACCCTGCCGGCAGGCTCCCTTGCATGTCCTTATGGGAGCCTGGGAAGTCCTCACTATGGTTTGAGTGACACGCTCATGTGTTGGAAAGTGAATCTCCAGGTTCATCCATTAACGGCTACAGGAGGGGAGGCCTTTGGGAAGTTACCAGGGTAAGATGAGGTCGCAAGGGTGAGGTGGTGTTCATGGCTCTGGGAGACAACGAAAAGCCCAAGCTAGCGTTCTCTCCACCATGTTAGAAACAGCGTAAGGTACTTAGCCGCTAGCACCGTGTTCTTGGATTTCCCAGCCTACAACACCAAAAAATAGACTTCTTTGCTTTCTAAGTTTCCCTTGAATAGCCTTTTATTACAAGGATAGGAAATGCAGCCCAGATCCCCGGCCCCCACACCAACCCCAGCCCCTAGCTCCTCTGACTACATGAGTGAGCCAAGGTCAGACAACAACCCACGGAGTCAATTTTCTCCCAGTACCAGGTGGGTCCTGGGGCTTGAACTGATGTCATCAGGCTTGACATTAACCGAAGCACCTAGGCAGCCCTGCTGATGTTTCTCATTGATCATCGCTCCTTATTTATACTCATCTTCTTAGGAGCTGAGGTTTTAATTTGCCGAAGATGATGTTGACAGATGTTGCACAGGCAGTGCCCCAGAAGTCCTTAGACATTGCATTTCTTCTCACCTCCTTGAGCTCGAGAATAAACATCTCTTCCCACCTCACCCACCCTTAGGAACCGTTCAGAGACCCTGACCAAGGAAAGAGAAATTCTGCAGCCTCCCTTTCTCTAGCAGTGAACAGTATGGGACCCCGTGTTAGCCAGATTTCTGTCACTGTAACAAAGCACTTGAGGTGATTAACTTATGAAAAACAGAGGTTTATTTGGACTCTTAGTTTCAGTTTCCAGTCCAGGATGAGGCCAAGCCTTTACCTTTAGGCCTCTGATGGGAGCCAGATGATAATACCCGGAAGTGCATGCAGGGGAATAAACTGCACATCTCATTGACAGGAAGCAAAAGAGAAAGAGGCCAGAGTCCCACAATTCCCTTCAAAGGTACACCCTCAAAACCCGCTATGAGGAAGTTTAATTTATAAATTAGTCACAATAAGAGATGAGCATTCAAATAAAACGCATTTAGCAACCCACTATAACAAAGGTTATGTAAACACGGCCCCTGTCAGAATATCCACTGTCCTGTGCTTGCACTTGCTTGTGCTTCCGTGGAATGATGCATAGCAATAATTTCTGTGGCGTATCTCAGCTGCCAGCATCACTACGCTTGTGTTTGGGGCGCACTGTGAAATAAAATGAAGGCTACTTGATCAAAATATGTCAACCAATTGAAGTGATGGCTGGGTTAGTAGGGCATACGGCATGGATACAGGGAATGTGGAGGGGAGTCCTATCTTAGCTGAGGTGGAGCCAGAGGCCACTACAGCATGAGGTTTCCTCACACCCCTCAGGATGCTATGCAATTAAAACCCTGTTCATTATTTATTTCCAAAATCCTTCATTTAATGTATCTGGAACATGGTTGACCAGGATGCTGGTGTACAGATTCCCAGAAGACAGAGTCTTTGCTTCATTAGTTCACTGTGTTTATAAAGCTCCGGAACAATGCCTAGCAAGTGGATAACCCTAAAAATACTTATGGAATGAAGAGTACCCACTGAATGGATACTCCAGAGATGGAATGGCTTCAAAACCGCCTGGTCCCAGATCCACGCACCACCTCTACCACTTACCAGTTTTTCTCCTCATAAATTACTTATTATTCCCATATTCCCTTCCTCCTAAAGTAGAGAAAACCCAGTTGCACCAGGGATTGTCTCATGGGCTGAGAAAGCTCTACACAAAGAGTTAACAAGGAAGAAGAAAACACGTGCCTTGGCGTCTTAGGTGCTGGGATTGAGTTAAAGAGTCTAGCAGACTCTTCACAGAGCAAAGCACCACGCGATGCTGATGAACTTGAAAATGTAATGTGTCCCACAGCATCCAACATCCCAGAGCAGAGTTGGAGCCCATGACATGGGACTCCAACTAGAGTCATCCCGAAAACTTACCCTTCTGCCTGTGTCCTTGTAATAAACGATCATCATCGGCTCACTGTTCTCCTAGTCATTGTCACTGGAACTCACAATCTGTTAGTATAGACCACACTTCCTCTTAACTCTTCTAGCTCCCTCTTCCTCCTCCTTTCCCAGCTTGGTGATTCCAGGCCAGACATATCTAGAGAGTGCATATTTATCCTTAGTGATATTTGTTTGGCTAAGTTATAGTCTCTGGGCATGCAAAGCTCTGTGGCTTTACCTGTGAAGAAGAGAGAAAAGTATATACCAATTGTATATATGTATATGTGTGTGTGTGTGTGTATCTCTCCCTGCAAGATCAAACTATTCCCACCATATCAACACTGACAGTTTGTTTGCACTACTATGACTTAGGTAGAATTCGTATCAGTATAAATATTACTTTAGCTTTACTGCTAATTATATCAACATAAAGTCAATTTATAGTGATAATCACCATTATAATGTGTCACTGCCAAACATCCTCACTGATATTTTGCAGCATGGTGTACACTCAGCCATTAGCAATCACAGAGATGCACCCATCACTCATTATAATGCTGGCTAAAGAATTTCCCTGGTTCCTGAAGTTCACAGGAAGCAAGAACATTGGAAGACTACACAAAGTTCCAACGCGCTATTAAAACAACCTCTTTCTTCACAGCATCCTATGCAGCATCCTATCCAGACTGCGAAGGAGGACCTCTTCATTCCCCCCAGTATGGCACAAGTATTTTATCAACTTCAAATTCAGTTTGGGACACAACTGTCATACTCATGTGCCAGATATCACTTATAGTTGGTGATGTACCATCTCTAAACCCTCATGTCAATTCTTTGTTTTTAAATTCTGCTGCTTCCTGTGAACTCATTCTACCTGTTAATTTAAGGTACTTCGATAGAAATGATAAAGCACATGTAGGGGTTCTACCCTCTGTGGTTTCAGGGGCCATGCATGTTCTTGGAACATAATCTCTGGAGATAAGGGGCGCTTTAAGTAGACATGTGATGGCTGGAGGAAATCTGCACTGTGCACACCATGCTTGTGGAAAGCCCTCCCAGTTCACGCAGGACTGTGTAGGTGAACAAACTCTTGGGGGGGGCATACTGTATTCTCATGCCTCACTCTATCTTTAAAGTTAAGATATTCAAGGTGTTTTTGCAATTTAAGTCATTGTTCCAAGTCATTCCTTAGGTGATCTCCTGTGATAAATCAGTGGATTGTTGTGGATGTCACCTTTTGTCCATTTCTGCACCATGAGGCACTAGGCTTACCTTTGCTTAAGGGATGCCCCACCCAACTCCCAGTACATATTGTTCTCAAACAGCAGGCCAGGATCTGGGCATGAAGTATGTGGGCTAGGATAATGGAATCTGCATGCAGACTTCTCCATCACAGTGAATAGTCCACAGCTCAATACGTGAGCCAGTCTAGTCAGTCAACATATGAGCCAATCTAGTTAGTCAAAGTTATTGAGATTCAAGCTTAGGAAGCAAATTGTTTTCTCCTCTGCTCTGGGTAACAGGCTCAAGGCAGATGTTGCAGAGTCCTGCCCTGATCTCAGTTGAAATTCCAAGAATGAAGCATCTTAGTGGAAACAGCCTGAGGAAACTGAGAGCAAGATAGCAGACTCCATGACATTTGAGCTTTCGAATAACATTGCACTTCACACCAGCCCTTTTCTTGATTTTTAAATGAGAGATGTCAAGAATCTACTTTGCTTAATGTTGTTAAGGTCTTTGCTGTCACTCATGACCCAAATCCTCCTATTGGATGCAAGAAGTAAGTAACTATTGAGAGGATTAGACCCATTCTAAGATGGAAAAAAATGGACAGAAAAAAGGAGACCTTGTCAGTATGAGTCCTAGGGTTTAAATAAAGATAAAGGCAAATCCTGAACATTCAGTTATGGTTTGAGTGCCAAACAGTCCTTGTAGGCTCACGTGCTAGGATTTGTGCTTCTCAGTTGGTTGCTGCTGTTCTTGGAAGCTGTAGACCCAATAGGAGCTTGGACTCCACTGAAGGACACAGGTCAGTGGTGTGTGTGTGAGGGGTGGGAAAGCCTTAGGGGTCACAGCCCAGCCTCATTTCCAGCTCAGTCGCTCTCTGCTCCCTGATCCATCAACATGTAAGCAAGCATCCTCAAAGCCGGCATGCCGCAGCTCAGAGCTACCAAGATCTCTGCCATACTTCCCCTGCAGTCTCTCATAGCCTGAGCTGAAGCAGGCTCTTGCGCTTTTGTGTTGCCTCTGCCAGGCATTTTGTCATAGCAACAAGAAAAGTACCTCGTAGGCATCCCAACACCAAAGGGCCCTTGAAATGCAGCAGAGTTTTAACAACACTCTAAAGCTTGGCATGAATTCCTGGTATAGAAACTGATGTCTTTTGTTTTTCAAGTATTTCTGAGTCTTCACTTTATTCCCTAGCAAAGAAGGCAAGTCTCTGGGTAGACACACAGAAGCCAGGAGTGGTGCAAGAAATTTGGAGGGTGGGTAGTAGATGTATAATCTAGGTGATGATCAATACTCAATTCAGAAAAGTTGGAGAGAAACAGGAAGAAAATATGAGAAACTAGATTCATACAATCCCCTGGTCCTTAAGAAATTGAGTTGAATGAAACCAAGTAAGTATGAGAAAAATCCAATCCTGAGGGCTTTTGGAGATGCCAAGTTTCATCTTGGAATCTGTTCTCCCAGCACCCCACCTGCTGCTTGGTGTAGTGCTGGGGCACATTATCTGTCATGGTCTCCCCAATTAGCACAACAATGGGGGCCATGCCCTCTATCTGCCATGGGCGGGCAGGTTTCTACAATTAAGCTGAAGTTCAGATTTTGGTTAATAACAGACAAGAGATGTGGCAGCAAGGGAATGCTTATTCATTAGCTCATGCTAACGGGTGCTAGAACCAGCCCCGCTGCTACCAGCCTGCTAGTGTGAGAGCCGGGCAGGTGGTGTCACTCTGATCTCAGAGTGTCTGCGGGTTTATTCCACAGCACTGCTGAAGTCTGCCAGTTATCAGATCAGGAACAGGTTTTAAGGGAAAAGAACAGGGCAATTTGTTTTAAGTGCCAGGCTCCAGTCTCTGTCTTCTATGAAACAGTCATTAATTATCAATACAAGGCTGATGGTACTATTATGAGGCCTGTGTGCTTATAGGGACTATTTTTTTGGATTGCACTCAGCATTTGATGAGTGTAGGGAAAATAATTATCTTTATTTACACAAGGCAAGTGGTAATTATCACATCAGTCTGATGTTTCTGAAAAGAGAGGTCATTGCAAAGAAAGAATTGGACTGACTACAGTCATCTCTCACTATAGGATCCAGACTCCCACTTAGACAGCGCAATCCTCGCATGCTCAAGACTCGTATAAACTGGCACAGCGTTGGCATAGAAACTGTTTATAGAACTGTGTACTTTACGTTGTTCCTAGGTTATTTATGACACCTTCTACAATGGAAAGGTTGTGTAAATAGCTGTTATCCTGTATTGTTTAAAGAATAATGGTAAGGAAAACTATATACACATTCAGGATACTCTTTTCTTTCTTTCTTTCTTTCTCTGTTTCTTTCTTCCCTTCTTTCTTTCTTTTTCTTTCTTTCTCTTTTTTTTAACAAATATTTTCAATCCATGTTAATTTGGTTTCCAGGATGAAGAATCCATAAGCGCAAGCTCCATCTATAACACACTGGACAATGGTGGGTGTGGAAAGAACGAAGCTGCTTTGCTCGTGGCTGATGCTATAGCTAGACACATAGCCATTCTTTCCACACGGAAGCATTGAGGGTCGGGGCTTGAGAGACAGGCCAGTCAACAAAGCATGTGTTGTGTAAGCGTGAAAACCTGAGATCCCCAGAATCCACGTGAATGGACAACAACTGGGCATACTAGTGTACAATTTTAGTCTCTGTTGGGAAGCAGATGCGGGTTGCTCCCTAGGGCTCACCAGTTATCCAATAGAGAGGAATCAAAGAGTTCCATGCCAATGAGAAAGGAGAGAGAGAGAGAGAGAGAGAGAGAGAGAGAGAGAGAGAGAGAGAGGATACCTGGTTTTCTCACACATGCACACATGCACATTTATACACACTTGTACTATACATCCACACAAACACACCCCAAACACATATGTACTGGGCACCTACCAAGCACTGAGCACTCTAGTAGCTGTGTTGTGTGTGATATTAAACAAAGCAGAACCTCCCTGGACTTCTGCCCATTTGAGTTCTTTTGGCCATGGAGAATTAGATTTCAGGAGGCAGACTCTAGTTAGGTTTCATTTAAAGGAAAAGTTGGAATGGAGCATTTGCTACTCCCAGCAAGATTTTGACTCTCATAGGTAGGTCATTTGCACTTTGGCATTAGTGACCTAGAAAATTACTGCAGGTCACGTAAACAGCGTATTTGAGCATTTGGGATTGCAAGGATTAACCTCCAGGCATTGATACAGACTTTGTTCTTTCTAGGTCAGTTGGATAAAGCAAGCACACAGTCCCTGATCCTCTTTGTCCCAGTTAGACCATTATTCTCTATCGCACTGCCAGGGATTGTACTCAGCCTTGGTGCCAGTTAGATGCCAAGATAGAGAGCATACAAGGGCGGTACATGGATAAGACAATGCTTGTCAATGACTATAGAATAGACAGCTTAAAATATATGGTCCAAACATAATGAGTCATTTTTCAAAAACAGGAATGCTTGTACAAGCCCACTGAACAGCCCTAAGGACCATGCAAATCTATGGTGATGTTAAAATCAACGGGGTGGGGGTGGGGTTTGTCATGTAGGTCGGACTCTATTACAGCAGCTGCAGATGTGTTTCTAATTTGATGCTTCCATTTTAACTATTAATAACGTGGAGTCAAGTCCCAACTTCCCTCAAGAGCACCATCTATTCCAAATTAATTTATTAAAAATGCATTCCAGTCATTAGTGCTGGGCAGATTTATGAAAAGCGGATCATCAAGGATCTACAGACACGTGAGCCCTGATGATCAGGCCATGCACTCTGTTATTTATCTAGAATTCTGGTCGTGTGCGGCCATCCTCATAGGCATCCTCACTGGAAGCTATTTATTTCTCTTGATGCATTTCTCATGGTGACATGGCTTTCCAGCAATGACTGACGGGCAGCAGTTGACACAGGTCTAGGTTAGCTTTGGTTAAGGCCGAGAGTAAGTGAAGGTTCTGTTCGGATTCTTGCGGGTGTCTTCATTAAATGTTCAGGAGATGCTTAGAGTTTCTTCATGTTGCAGTGATAAGTCTTGGGGCTTTTTTTTTTAAGCTGGCATTTTTTTATGACTTTCTTTCTCTTTTTGTAAGTTGTGCACTGATTTAATGACAGTTGACAACACCAGCTATAAAATATACTTCTAAAGGGAAAACTTAATAACAATCTTGCATGAGTTTCTTTATTAACTCTTTTATCAATGGACACTGGGTTATGTTAATAAAAGGATAGATGAAGAAAGTTCCCAAAGACTCCTTGCTTTCAACCAGCAATCATAAGAAGAGTTAATAAAGGGCCAGTCCTTCATGATAGCAGTGTGTTTGCCTTGAAATCGCATAATCCAAAGAGTTACGTCCATGAGCACGGGACCATAAGTTTACTCTTTGTTTTAGTGTGATTAGTGGAAAGGAGGGAAATGCAGAATTTTAGAAGTGGGGAGAATTCATTGACAGTTCCACAAGGCATAAGTGTTTCTTCAGTTAACCTCGGCTACGTTTCAGAGTTTTCATTAGACAGCGGAGCTGCTAGTGTGAGTTATTTTCCCGCCTAAGGTTTTCATAATTGAGATTTATGCTGTGTGTATGCGTGCGTGCGTGCGTGCATGCGTGCATGCGTGTGTGTGTGTGTGTGTGTGTGTGTGTGTGTGTGTGTGATAGGAAGAGACAATCGCCTAAGGAGAGAAGCAAGACTAATGTGCTGATGTGCTAGTAACCACGGGAAAGCAGGTGTGTTGTGAAGAAGGAAGCTTGAGATCTACACCTTCCAGTGTGGTCTACTACCCAGAGAGTTTTGTTTCTAAGAAAGTAGTGTCCTGAGCCTGTGTCGGAATCAATACAGTGGAATCTCCAGAACTGGAGGAACAAAGCTGCTTTTAAAATATGTGTTCCGGTTAGTTGTGGTGTAGATAATCTGTTTTGTCTCAGCACTTGAGAATCTAAGGTAAGAGGTTTTCTTCAAGCTAAAGGTAAGCCTGGGCTACAGAGCAAGTTCTTGGCTACAGTATGAGGCCTTGTCTCATGAAACATAAAATGAAATAAGCTGTTTTCTCCACTATTCTGCTGGATGGGCAAAGTTGGCACCATTTGTTCTAGTCTACCCAGGGCTTAGGCACTAGTCAGGTGAATCTGTAGGGGCAATTGTCTCTCGAACTAAAATCTGAATGCTGGCAGGAGCCTTTCCAGGTTCCTAGAGAAGACCATGGACCCCACTCAGTTCTGGCCTTCTTGCCTGCACTTTTCTCTGCCATGTAACCAACAACAATCTTGGTAGAACTAAAGCTAAAGGGTCACTGAACCCAAACCCAAGGTCTGAGTGTTCCTCTCTGGGCGGGGACCTAAGCAACAAGCCTGGGGAAAAGCCTCTACAGGAAGTCACAGGGTTGGGTGATGCCATGCTAACACAATGGATTTCTTAGTAGAGTCACAAACAGGGTTCCCTGCTCACAGCAATTCCAAAGAGCCACATGCTTTTCACTGCAAACTCAAGCAAAAGGAGAAAAGACAGGAAAACCAGGTAAGCCTTTCTGAAAACTACCCAGAAAGCTCAGACTTTCAAACCTCTGATTAGAGGATTCTCTGATGTGGAAAGTTCTTCTGTATATGTGTTGTTTTTATTGGTTAATGAATAAAGAAGCTACTTTGCCCTGTAATAGGGCAGAGTAGAGCTAGGAGGGGAAAACTAAACTGAATGCTGGGAGAAAGAAGATGGAGTCAATGAGAAGCCATGTAGCCGCCACAGGAGACAGGTGCCTTTGCTGGAGCCCACCAAAACTTTGCTGGCAGGCCACAACCTCATGGTGATGCACAGATTAATGGAGATGGGTTAGTTTAGAATATAAGAGCTAGCTAGAAATACACTTAACCTTTTGGCCAAACAGTATTTGCAAATAATATAGTTTGTGTGGTTATTTTGAGTCTGAGTGGCCGGGAATGAAGAAGCAGCCTCCATCAACAATTCTCTACTTTTTAGAAGTTTGCAATATAACATTAATAGCATTTTTAAAAAATCTATGTTTTGAAAGGTAAAAGTCTGACCACCATGGGTCAGTTTCTGAGTTACTGGTTTGATATTCAGGCATCTGAAACAGCCAATCCCATGTCCTAAACACAACTCCTTGATTCCTCTCTCATCTTGCTATTTTTTTTTTTGTTCAGACATGCATGAACATCGCAGTGTTGATCATGCCTGGCCTTTATAAACCTTTTTAATACTATGTTAACAAACTTTGATTTCTGTTTGATTTGTTTTATTCCCCATGACTGCACTTGCTGTCCTCAATCAGAACACAGATGTATAGTAGTATAAATGAGTTATGAAAATGCGCACTGGGGAACTCGACAATTTATCTCACACGCACACCCAAATTCACTAAACAGAATTTCAGAAATATTAATTTTTTTCACACCAACAGGAGGCAGAAAGAGTATTAGTCTTCAAATGAGCTTCCTCTGCAGAGAGTCTTCCTTTGTTCCAATCACAATATTTGATGTCAAAACCTTAGATCCGTGGGTAGAGGAACGCATCTCCCTCGTGGCTGGGGACTCAATTTATGTGGATATGAATAAGATTTATGATGTGTAATAAACATTTCCAAAATGTGGCAAAAGAGTGAAGATTTAAAGACACTTACTAATTTAGGTTGACATTTGGAACACTCACAGCCTTTGGAGCAATTCATATTTCAGGTTCTAATACAGGTTTCCAGGCAGGATGCCTATTAGGAAATGAAAATCATGTGTGTATCTTTCTCTCTCTTCCTACAGCCCCCATTCCCATTTATCGCTGCTCAGTAGCTGCCCCATTCATCAGTGTTTAGTGGTGCCTTTATGTTCAGCACTTAAATGTTAAACAAATTAGACTCTTAATATATGAGGTATGACCATGAGGACTTAAGAAAAAAATACATGGGGAAAAAAAAAGGTTGGCAGAGCTTCACTATGAATACTTCATTAGAATTCTACATTTTCTAGAGCCGATTTTGACAAAGAGCTTGGATTTTTTTTTGAGAGGGGGATATCTATGCTGTCTTTCCTCTTACATGGAAAACTATACAAGTAAAACTATACAATTAACCAAGGAAACATGGGATGAATCTGGAAAGTTGGTGCTTGACCAATTTTCACACATCTAGTTCACCAGGCAGCGTTCATTCATCGGCTAATAAGGACTTAGGTAAACCCAGATTAGTCTGGGCCCAGCCCTTCCATCCATATTTGATCTCTTCTGGATGTCAGTATTCAGAGTTGGCCTGGCACTCTCCATTCAAGACCACTTTTATTTCCAACGCAAAATGGTCTCGTGTTGTTAAATGGTCTCTAATTTTTCTAATAGTAGACAGGAGCATTTCTTGCTGGTTTTTAGACTGTGTGCTTTATTTCACCCCCTAATCTGTTCCCAGTTGACTCCAGTTGCATTTACTTGCATAGAAGGGAGGGGCCGGGGCTACCCTGAAAGCCATGTACTTGGAGTAGCCCCAATGATCTCACCGGGTGTTGTGTGTAATGCAAACCCCAGGTCTCCTCCATTCTGTGGAGATGCCAGTCTTGGTGATTGACATGGACTTAAGCCCTCACAACTGCTCTACACTCTCTCCCTTTAATAACCCAGAAGGCAAGCCCAGAACACTTGAGGCCTGGCTTTCGGGACACATACAATGCACCAAGGAGCAGGTCACAAGCATTTGTACCTTGTCCCTCTGGAGTCGGGAGCCCATGACAAGTCTAGGGCTGGGCTGATCTCTACGTTTTTAACACACACACACACACACACACACACACACACACACACACACGAAAAGGTAGTGCTGAATTATGGTCAGTCTTAGAAGAGACTTACTCATTCTGGGGAGTCCCATAATGTTCAACTGTATTACAGACAACTATTTTCTCTCTTCTCACACATGTGCCCTTACACTCTATGCATGCTTGTGGAAATCCCATGGACTTGCTTCCATGGGAAGGCCTCACTGTGGTGCCATTCAGACCCTGTCACAGACTCATAAATAAGTGGATGTTAAATCAGTTACCTCAGGCTCTCACAGTCAACATAGTATTCAGATTTGGTATCACAAGAAACAAGTTAAGGATGCATAGCTTACATTGGTGCTGTATTCATTGGGGAGGGGGTGTCTCCAGAGGAACTGAAGCAGGAGAGAGAGAGAGAGAGAGAGAGAGAGATTACATAAGGCATTGATTTAGGTCGGTGCACATCATCAGAAGCTGGAACTGCACCCTGTGTAGTGGGTGCAGAGCTAGAGAAAGCAGTAGTCGCTCAGTATAAGAACGTGATGTCTCAGAACAACTCACAACACATCCTCAATCTGAGACAGAAGACTAGAAGTAGGCCTCTGGTGTGAGTACTCACTTAAAGATTGAAGAAGAATATGGAGTCTGATAACCAAAGATCCTGGCACCAGGAAGAGCAATCTTGTTTATGCTTCTATCTAGGGGACTAAAGCTTCAGCACATCAACTCTGGAGGTCATATTCAAATTGTAGCAGTAGATGAAGGGATAGAGAAACTAGGTTATATTCAGACAATAGAATAGTATTCAGAACACAAAAGAAATGAACCTTTGGACTGAGAAAGGATCTGAGTTTAGATTTCCAGCACCTTCTACTCAGTTCTGTTGTGAACTCCAAAGTGCTCTTAAAAATTAAATCCTTTCCTCTTTAAATGACAAGGTCCAGTCCTGTAGTTTATTTCAACCAGGAATGGAATTGTAGACCCAGAAGGAAGGGTGGGAGGCTGTGAAACTGATCTGGCTGAAATCCCCGTGAGCACTAACGGGAGAGGATGCTGGGAGTGCCTCCTTCATCCGTTAATTGCTTCGGGAAAACCGCAAAAGCCTCCTAATGTTTTTACTGACGTCAGAGCTCCCCCTTGGAGAAATAAACCCATTGCCACATCACAGCTAAAGGTGGACCAAGAGCCTTGATGAAATCAATTAGACAAAGCCCAGGAAACAACTCGCTTCTCTTGATTGTCCCTTCCCCCACAGAGTACTTTATGTGTATGTTTGTGCTATGGGGTTTCCCATGGATGCTTCTAATGTGGTCTCTGAGGCCAAGAGCAAGGCTAAATTGGGTGAAGAATGAAGACTTCCTGCTAAATATTTCTTCAAGTGCCTGTTTCCTTGAGTAGCGTGATGCTAGTCTCTGTGACTCCTGACTGTACAGAGGGCCTACTCCCTGCTAATGGCAGAAGGGATGTAGGTTGAACGAGGTTAAAACAATCCTAAAGAATGAGGTTTATCAGAAGTCTCTAGAGAAAATGCAAACTCTCAATGCAATAGTGTCAACCAAAAGAGTGCACGCCCTGGGCCTCAGTGACATCTTGGCAGTTCAGATTGTGTACCACTCTTTCAGAGACAAGTTCTGGTACCAGCACCCACTTCCTGGGTGGCTCCCAAATACCTGTAGTCCTTAGTCCTGAGCTCCAAGAAGCCCTGAGTTCACAGAAAAAAAAATCCTAGCAGTCTGGTTCACTCCCAGGAGTAGGTATCAGAAGGCTGACTTGCGAGTTTTCAATGCTCGGCCACTCACCTTATTTGTATACAGCTATGTATCTACCTATGAGCTGCTCCATCCTTTTTTTATTATAATCTAAAGCTAAGCTCATGTAAGAATTATGATAATAAATCAGATGACCTTCTACAGTCTCTTCAATATATCTGCATGCTAGGACTTGTGTGTGTGTGTGTGTGTGTGTGTGTGTGTGTGTGTGTGTGTTTTAGGGAGGAATTATGATTGGATTTGTTTTGTTTTTGTTTCATTTGGCGAGGTTTAATTTCAATCATTTGCTCCAATCACCAATGAAATGCCTCCATGATTTCATGGTCCTTCCAGACCAGGAATTTGGGGGTTTTTTTGTTCCATTTGGTTTTCTGTTTGCTCTAGTTTTTGTTTCAGTGTCCAAGACAGTGGTTGGTTTTTAGCGGTTATACATTATATCTATGTTGTTATGAACAAAAGGAGCTAGTGTTAGGATTCAGGCATTATGCTGTCACCGGGAAGGCTGCATTCAGCAGTACCCTGGCCAGCCCAGGGTCCGATGGCTGCTACATCATTACTTAGTTTGCATTGTACACAGGTGCAAAAGGTCCATTTAAGAGAGAAGCTCTGCCCCATTCCTGCTCTCTTCCTGCTGCTCTTCTGAAAAGGCCAACAGCTCTCTGTCTTTGTCTCTGTCTCTCTTTTTCTCTCTCTCTTTCTCTCTTCCCTCTCCTTCCCTTTATCTCAATAAAACTCTTCACTTACGTGTTCACTTCATGGCGTATTTGTCTCTCGCCTGCCGCCACGAGGCCTCTGGCTCTCACCTGGCAAGATCTCTTGGGAGCAGAATCTCCGTGGACTCTCACCTGCCGTGGTTTGGACCACCGCCTCAGTCCCTCTCGCAGAAATCATTACAGCCAGGCTCATTCACACTGAATGATGGACTCTGGATGAATCATGCCCTACAAGTGATTCCTGCCTTCTCTTTCAGGGGGCAAAATCCAATGGAAATGACAGAATTCCTGAGGCTAAGGTAGGACTGCTGCAAGTTCAAGGACAGCCTGAGCTACTCAGCAAGTGGTGGGCCCTGTTCAGCAGGTTTTCAGACTTCCCCATTCCTTTGTCTCAGTTCCCTCGCTCCGAAGTTCGATCTTTGACTCCAAAACATAACATCGTACCTGAAATCCACTAGACCAAGAATTCAGTCATGGCAGGTTCTAGAAATCGCTGACACCAAAATGACCCAGGCCTAGCAGTAGCCCGGTGCTGACGCTGAGAAGGGGTGTAGTTGATCATGGGCTAGAAGAATGAGCAAGGCAGCCTCTTCCCCTTCCACCCTGCTCTCTTATTTCTGTTTCTATTGCCAAAACATCCAGAAAAGGGGGGATGCAAGTCCAGGTGAAGCCATCCCTAGAACCAGTCTTGAGGATCTGATAGAGAAGGTAAAGCAAAATAATTAATTCAGCCATTCTTAGCAGTGAATTTTATATTAAATATGGTTAAATATTAAAACATTGGAAGGCGTATTTTGGGCTGTGCTTTGGCACTGGGATCCTCCTGACCAGACTAAAACTTGAGCTAAAATTCAAACCTCAGCTAAATTAAAATTATCTAACATTCTGAGAATTCAGGAAAGGTCGACAGTCTAATTTCTCCATAGGCCAGTTCCAAAAGCCGCGACAGGGAAGGTCCTTCTACCTTGTCCTTACAGAAAATGTTGCCTGAAATGGCTCAATGTCCAGCAGGCCATCACTAATCTGCCTCTCTGTATCAGTAACCCAGCCCTGTTAGGAAAGGAACATGGATAGGACAGTCTGCTCCCAGTGTTTGGTTTCTGATTTCTTCACGTATTTCTAGCTATAAAACTTACAAAGTCTATGCTGTTCACTTATTCTCTTGCTTATTTTATGAATGAAATCTTGCCCAATTCTAGAACTTAAATAAAGGTGGTTAGGATCATTCAACTAAATTGTTGAGATTTCACACTTTTTTACTGCTATCAATATTAGTATCAGCCAGTGAAATTAACAATATCACTATCACAATCACTGGTCCTAATTTCTGTTGTTGTTAAACCTGGGACTGCTTCATGTGATTTATTATTTGTTTGTAGTGTGTGTGAGTGAGAGAGACATGGTATGTGCGTGTGGTGTGTACATGGTGTGTGTGGTGTGTGGTATATGTGTGTGTATGGTGTGTGGTATATGTGTGTGTATGGCATGTGTGTGTGTCATGGTATGTGTGTGTGGTGCGTGTGGTATGTGTGGTGCATGGTATATGTATGTGTATGGTATGTATATGTGTGTGCGATGGTATATGTGTGCATATGGTGTGTGTGACATGGTATGTGTGTGTGGTGTGTGTATGGTATGTGTGTGTGACATGGTATGTGTGTGGTATGTATTGTATGTGTGTGTGGTGTGTGGTATATGTGTGTATATGGTATGTGTGTGCATATGGTATGTGTGTGTGGTGTGTGTGTATGGTGTGTGTGTATATGGTATGTGTGTATGTGATGTGTGTGTGGTGTGTGTGTATGGTGTGTGTGTATGGTATATGTGTGTATGTGATATGTGTGTGTGGTGTGTGTGTATATATGGTATGTGTGTATATGGTATGTGTGTGTGGTATGTGTATGGTATCTGTGTTTGGTGTGTGTGTATATATATATGGTATGTGTGTGTATATGGTATGTGTGTGGTGTGTGTGGTATGTGTATGGTATGTGTGTGTGACAGGGTGTGTGGGTGTGGTGTGTGGTATATATGTGTGATGTGTGTGTATATGGTATGTGTGTGTGGTGTGTGTCTATGGTATGTGTGTGTCTATGGTATGTGTGTGTGGTGTGTGTGGTATGTGTATGGTATGTGTGTGTGACATGATGTGTGGGTGTGGTGTGTGGTATATATGTGTGATGTGTGTGTGTATACTAGTGTGCTTTCTATAGCTGTGATAAATACGACAATCAAAAGCAACTTGAGGAAGAAAGGGTTTATTTCCGTTTACAACTCTGTGGCATGCTCTACATTTAAGGGAAGCCAAGGCAAGAACTTGCTGCAGAAAACTGGAGACAGGGACTGAGGCAAACACCACAGAGGATTGCCACCTACCGGCTTGCTCCTTGTGGCTCACTCAGTTTGCGTTTTTATACAACTCAGGACCACCTGCCCAGGGGTGGCACTGCCCACAATGAGCTAAGCCCCCTCCCACATCAATCATTAATCAAGAAACTGCCCCCAACATTTACCTACAGGCCAATTGGATGGAAGCATTTTCTCAGCAGAGGTTCCTTCTTCCCAGATGATTGCCCTGGTTCTCAGTCTTCCTAACACTGTGACCCTTTAATACAGCTCATGTTGTGGGGACTCCCAACAATAAGATTATTTTCAGGCTATTTCATAACTGTAATTTTGCTACTGTTATGAATCATAATATAATCTGTGTTTTCTTCTGGTCTTACACAACCCTTAAAGGGGCTGTGACTCACAGGTTAAAAACCACTGCTCTAGAATTTATCAAGTTGACAAAAAAGAAAATTAGCATGCTGATTGCCTAAATTGGGGTTTCTATTGCTACAATGAAACATGACCAAAAAAATCAAGTTGGGGAGGAAAGTATTTGCTTGGCATACATTCCGCATCACAATTCATCACCAAAGGAAGTCAGGACAGGACCCCAACGGGGCAGGAAGCTGGAGGCAGGAGCTAATGTGGAGGCCATGGAGGGCTGCTGCTTACTGGCTTGCTCATCGAACCCATGGCTACCAGCCCCAGGATGGCACCATCCACCATGGGCTGGGCTCTCCCCTATTCATTGCTAATTAAGAAAATGTCTTTTGGGCCTGCTTATAACCCAATCTTATTAGGCATTTTCTTAATTGAGGTTCCTTTCTCTCACGTGACTTTAGTTATGTCAAGCTGACACAAACCTATCCAGTACAGAGATGTATGTGTATCTGTGTGTGCAGGTGGCACGCAGGCACACGGTGGCCAGGGGAGGCCATCTGTTGTTCAGATCCCATCTTTATTTCCTTGAAGCAGGATCTCTCACTGAACTTGGAGCTAGGCTGGTGGACAACAAGCTTCATATCTCGACTCAACCTGACAGAGCACTGAGGTCGGCACAGGCTTGTGCACAGCCATGCCTTGTTTTTTATGTGGATGACTACTGGAGACTTGAACTCAGGTCCTTACGCTTGCACATCAAGCGTTCAAACCCAGTGCAAGTTCCCAACCCTCCTGTGCACTCATTAGGGCTTGGGTTGCTGTTCCAAGGATCTGCTGGTTTTGCTGTTTTTTCTTAAGCAACTGATGACTTCTCAAGTGGCCAGGGCATAGGATGGCTGAGATCTGATGCAGGTTTAGAACCTGCTGTCTGGAGCTCATCTCCTATCCTTTGGCTTCTCCATCTCCACTACCGTGGAAAGGACAGAACAACTGGGACGCCTAAACAGGGCTGTTCTTCCAGAACAGCAAACTATGCAGAACGAGCAACTACGGAATTCTAGAGTGTATGTGTGTGTGGGGGGGAACCTTAGTAATATGCACCAGCCCTGTCTTAACAAGCAGGGAGTATTGTGGCTGCCCTGTTAAAAATCCGCTGACCATTTCCACAACTTAGTTATTCTCAGTGCATATTTCTTTTCCAGCGAAAGCAAGGGGACAAAAGAACTTTAGCATTTTTTCTCTTTACTGAATGCTTTTCACATTACTTCTGAGGCCCATTTCCATGCACAGAATGTATTTAAGGAGCTGCCTTCTGATTAAAGAGAAAAACATATATCTAACTAACTTCCTATAGACTTTTAAAACATTTTCTTCATCTCGATGTGTATATTTCTGCTCTAATTGAAATTCCTAAATAGTCACTTTCTGAACTGTCAAAATTGTAAAGCTGTTGATGGGTGCAGCTCTGGGGTTTCCATGGTAACTACTTTCATTGCCTAGGAGACGCTGGTCTGCTGATGCTACTGCTGAACTGGCTCAAATCTTGAAAACTTGGCGGTACCCAAAAATGTGCAAGCATGTCCTGAAAGTTTAACAGGCTTTTATTTTTAATGGCTGGAATCAAGTGTGGTTGGATCAGGGCTCAGGCTGAGCTAGCTGTGTCCAATGTGAAGTTCTTCATTGTGTAGATGATAGGATATTTGACAAACATCTAATGTTACCAGGTCCTATTTGGATCGTGATCATTCACATGAATAACTCCCAAGTTACACTGCCACCATTCACTTTGGCTGGAATGGAAGGTGAGCCAGGATGGCAGAAGTTTAGTTCATTCATGGGACAGCAAGATGTTCCTACATGTAAGGCATATGGGCACACAGACCATTGAACAAGTCTGTTGGTCTCTCTCCTTTTTTCTTTCTTTCTATATTTTCACTTTCTCTCTCTTGGCCAAAGAAACAAGAGATACTGGAAGTTACAAAACATCATGGTTTACTATCCATTCTCCTTGTTTGCTGGAATGTGGCCCACCATCTCTGAGCTCTCTCCTGTTCAACTGTTATTGGGAAAGATACATTAAAAATGAATCATTTCTTGATTCGTGGTTTTCCTGGTGAGTGACTGAAATATTATTCAGAGGGTGGGAATTCATATCTCTCTCTCTCTCTCATCCACAAAACTCAAGTTTCTTCTAATTACATCCAAAGGAACATTTAAACAGGGTGGTCCATTTTAAAGCAGTCACATTTAAAGCGATTTTGCACTAAATGAGTTTGCTTTTCGATGAGTTTGGCTGGCTCAAGAATCCATCACCACATGCAAATGTGGCGATAAATAAAGCTTTGGCTGCATTGTGGAGATGAGGAGCATTTCAGAAACTGATGTTAGCGCTGTCTGCTGAGTGAAATGGCACCCCTCGAACACTCCTCATATTTAAACATTTCAATGTGTGCCACTGACTCCAACGCATCCGTTTGATGTATGTCAATTCATGAGTAACACAAGATAACATGCGGAAGTGTGAGTTTTCCCTCACAAGTTAACGCTGGTGAAAATACAAGGGTGAGGTGGAGGAGAAGCACGTGAGGAAATGGCTCCCCATGCTTACATAAGGAACCATTTCAAAGTCACTAGCAGGGGAAATGTGAGCGACTGTGAGCCAATGACACCACATCTCTTTGGGATCTGAAGCTGTTGTTCATTCTTCGTCTTGCTTCCTAGTGGAAGACAGACATCAGGAAAAGAGAGGGATTTCAGAGGTGTGATAAACAGCCTCATGGCCTTTTAAACCAACCTTTCCAGACTCTGTACACCAATCAGGACTGATGCTAGACTTGTTGCTAGCTGACTTAATTGTTGCACTGTAACTGCTCTTGGTCAATTGTATTTTGAAATGATAATTTTCCCAACTTGATTCCAAAGACTACAACCTACCTATGACATGTAATTTTAATTATCTACCAATTCCAGTACTTCTTTCCCGCTAGCAATTTACAGAAGCTGAGTATGTAGCTTCCACAATAATAAAATAACCCTGGGCACACAGGCTACAGTTAGTGACTTCCAGGTGTGGCCATATGACTAGGTTCTCAGTGGAAATGGAAGCGCTATGAGTTACTTTTAGAAACAGTGGAAAATACTGCACAGGAGATCCTCTGGGACCTTTTCCATCTTCCAGAGACACAGAAGCCAGCAGAGCACTTAAAGGACGGAGCCTGGATCCCTGAAAAACTGCATCTACTGATTTGCCCTGCCAACCAGGTTCTTGCCTCTTCAATTTGTTGAGTGTACATTATTTCCTTAAAAAAGAAAAAAAACTAACTTTAAAAAATTGATAAATACCTTTATATCATTGGATCTTTGGATATAAAGTCCTAAAGAACATGGGCACTGAAAGTGGTAATTATAGAAGCCCACAGAGGTGGATCCATTCCGCCTTGACCAAAGGTCAGAGAGTCCAGGCCTATTCCTGCTCCTTCAAGGATATGACAGGAAGTTTGACCCAGGGAGTGGCTGCCTATAGGATGCTTGGCCTAAGGTCTGGTCTCTGTGTGTCCTGCCTAAACAACAGAATACTTAACTCAGGGTATAGTTGCTTGAGGCTTCAAGTATTGAAGAGGTGATTGCTCTTTGTATCATGTTAAGGCAGGCTTTGCCTTCTTTACCCCCTTTTTGGATTGGGTTAGATAAGCATATGGAAAATAAACTCAAGCAAATTCAGTATCCACTGAATTGCCCTCCCGGGTCTATTCTATGTCTCTGTCTACTTCTTTTGTGTCTCTGCTCTGTCTGGCTGGTGTTTCTAATCCACACACCCCTACCCTGGAACATGTAAACCCTCTTGAGGCTGGGCTTTGGCAAGTGATTATAATTAGAACCAAGATCTGCCTTTATAATTAAATCCTTACCTACAATGTTTTGAAAGAAGTTTTTTTCTTTTTGAAATGATTTATTATTATTTTAAGTGTGTGTGTGTGTGTTTGTGTGTGTGTGTGTATGCACACATGCATGTGCTTATGAATGTTGGTGACCAGTACAATGGAGGTAGCAGACTTACAGACAATGGTGAGCTACCTGATGTGAGTGTGAGGGATCAGATGGAACTTAAGTGGTCAGGAAGAGCAGTGTACACTCTTAACTGGGAGGTCATCGCTCTGCAGCCATAAGGAACTCACGAAATAAGCAAAGTAGTGGACTCAGACAGAGTGTGACAGGAAGACACACAGAAACGCCAGGCAAACACTGTCCAAGTGAATCGGGTCCAGCATTGTAGTTTCTAATGCAGAACATGTGCCTCGATTCATTTTTTTAAATATTGACTCTGACTTTAACATTCTTCTGTATATAATAGAATTCTGTGTAACTAAGAGGAGTCTGAGATTGCTTCGCGAGGTTCTCACCCAAATACAAACTTCTCGGAGAGCTCTCTACACAGTATGTGAAAAACTGTTCTGAACTATGGCTGTTTATTGCTTGCTGTGATGCTCTTGGCTCAGCTGGAGACTCTTCTGCTATAAGGGGTACAGTCATATCCAGTGGGCCCTGGATCAGGACCTGTATCATCCAAGCAGCTTCTCTGCCTTCAAGATCTCACTGAATGTAGTTCCCAGGCATCCCGACTCCTAATTTGAGCATCCTAAAACCTTGACTGCCTCTATCTCTTTTAAGGTCTGGACATTAGAAAATCACTTTTGTTGGTCAAATATATATATGTGTGTGTGTGTGTGTGTGTGTGTGTGTGTGTATTCAAGAGACGAGGAGGAGACCCAGCTCATGACAGAACAGCTTGTATTTACAAAGGAGAAAGGCACTGGCCGCACTTAACAGTGGACCTACTAGAGGGCATTGTAATCTAACAAAGAATATTTCTGTTCTTCATCCCCAATTCCTAGAACAGAGCTTCAAAAACTCTTGGATGTTTCAGAGTGACGCGTGTCTAATGTCTTTTGTTGTTCATAGCAAGCTCCATTCCACCATCGCTGAGCATATGCTAATGAGGAGACTCATTATACAGAACTCTCAGACAGCATTAGGGTAATCCCCAGGAAAAAAACAACCACAAGTTTAGAAGTTTGGAATTTCAGCCCTGCCTCTCAATGTCCTGAGAGGGGAGAGGGATGGGAAGTTGAATTCAATTACTAATAACCTGTGATTAAATCAGTTATGCCTATATAATGAAGCCTTCACACAAACTCCCGAAAACGTGGAGGCTCGGACAGATCCCTGCCTGTAGTACACACCCTTGTGCTCCAACATATCCGTGGGTTTCATGAAGAGCCTGACACCAAGCCTCCGGTCCCCAAGACCTCACTCTGTGAAACTCTTCATCTGGTAATTAATTTGCATGCTTCATAATTAGATAACAGCAAGAGGGTGAGTGGGGCGGCTCCGTGGATCAAAGATGGTTGCAGCTATGCCTGCAGACCAAAGCTTGATCCCCAGGAGTCACCTTGCAGAAGGAGAGGGCTGCTTCCTGAAAGTTGTCTCGGACCTCCACACGTGCCCCATGACACACACGTGCCTACCCACATGCACACATACACATATACAGAGAGAGAGAGAGAGAGAGAGAG
>JAQHUG010000130.1:3233463-3250236 GCA_028555095.1 Dicrostonyx torquatus
ATAATCCCAATAGCATCAGTAAACATGGCTGAAAAGCCAGTGGCCACCACCATCCATAAGAAATTGGGTGCCATTTCCTGAATGTGACACGTTCTCTAGGATCCTCTACTGTGGCTTCTGAAAGCCACATTCTTGGGACTGCCAAGAAGGCTTACTAGGGGCAGTGATGGGAGGGTGGAGCAGGTAGATTACAGGAGCTCACTGACAAGTGAGTCTAGCCAATTGGTGAGCTCCAGGTTCAGCGAGAGAAACTCTCTCAAAAAATAAAGTCGAGCATAACTGAGACTTGACCATCATTGACCTCCAACCTCTGCATGTACAAATGTGCACATGTGTATGTGGACATACATGTATGTAAACACATGAGAGCTTCGTTCTCTCAACAATTCTCTAGGCATTTGCCTATAGTTATTTCTGTTTTCTAACTGCTATATTTGCAGCTTGACCTATCTCTGTGTGAACTATGAGCCCAAGAGGGGCTCTTTATTTTCATTTATCTTCTTGTTTCCAATGCCTGTGCAGTGGACTGAATGTACCTTCCCACTCACATACTGATGTTCTGTGTGATCATGAAGTTAGGTGAAGTTATAGGTAGGACCTTCCCGATAGGATTTGTGCCTAGAAGAAGAAGAAGAGGAGGAGGAGGAGGAGGAGGAGGAGCTGGAGGAGGAGGAGGAGGAAAGAAAGAAAGAAAAGAGTGAAACACCAGACCTTGCCCTGACTCTGAGTCTGTTCTCACTAAGGAAAGGCAAAGGGATAGGGCAGGCCCACACCACAACTCAACCATGCTGGACACCCTGGTCTCAGGTTTCCCAGCTGCTCCAGAAGTCATCCAGATGCTGTGGTTCATGTGCCTGTACTTTTCAACACACATGTTAGACATGTACCTTAAAGGGGTCACATGGCATCAGTTTTGCTGAATCTGGCAGTCCTGCATACAGGGTCACTGTCTAACCACTGTCCACCGGTGTTGTTGGAGACTGCTTGTTTGTTCCCAGCCTCTTAGACCCGAAATAATCACACAGATACTATATTATTCACAACACTGCTTGCCTATTAGCTTATAGCTTAAATTAACCCGTTTCTATTATTTTATATTTTACCATGAGAGTCATGGCCTTCTGGCAGGGTGCCAGCTAGTGGCTTGTGTCTTTCTCTCCTGGTGGCTCCATGGCATCTCCCTGGCTGTGCCCCCCCCCTTCCAAGCCTAGCTATATTCTGTTAAGCCATTGGACTAAAGCAGCTTCTTTATTAACCAATAGTATTCACATCACACAGGGAGCTCAATTGGTGTGGGAAGTACTTCTGTATATGTGTTGCTTTTATTGGTTAATGAATGAAGAAGCTGTTTTGGCCCATGATAGGGCAGAGTAGAGCTAGGTGGAACCTAAACTGAATGATGAGAGAAAGAAGGCAGAGTCAGTGAGATGCCATGTAGCTGCCACAGGAGACAGACAGGCTAGAACCTTGCCAGTAAGCCACGAGCCTCGTGGTAATATATAAAATAATAGAAATGGGTTAATTTAAGATACAAGAGCTAGCTAGAAATATGCTTAAGCTATTGGCCAAACAGTATTGCAATTCATATAGTTTCTGTGTGTTTATTTCATGTCTGGGCAACCAGAAAATGAAGCAGCCTCTGCCAACACTCAATAAACAGAACTCTCATGGAAGAAGTGAAGACACAGAAAGCCCTGTGAGCTCCCAGGGCAGGGAAGATTCGTGCCAACAAGCAACAGACAATGTGGCCACCCATGATTATACAGGTGTGCTTATCAAAGCTGCCAACTGACTGGTTAGGATTTCTGTCACTCGACAGTGCCCTGAACAGGCCATGCACAGGTGTCCTATTTCTGCAGTAGGAAAGGCCCAGTGCTGAGCAGCCCAACAGCTATTTAAAGTTGCCTAACACAGCATTCTTTTCTCTCAGGTGGAGTGTGCTATTATGCTCGCAAGTCTAATTAATCATATTTCCAGTGCAAACACTGACTAGCCCGACAAAAGAAATCAATGACACAAATCCACGCTTCTAATTTGAGGTCTTCATATCTCAAGGGTCGGGTTTTAAATCAGAATGGTTTAGCGAGACAGGTGAGGAGTGGGAGGGCGGCGTGATATGCAAATGTTAAAGAAGCTCAAGGAGCAGAAATGTTGGCAGTCTGATCTGTTACTAGTTTCCCTCCCTTTTAGTTCCTCACGTGTCTAAGGCAAAATAAATACTTAATAAATACAATGGCTGATTGATGGGTCTTTTGTTGTTTCTAAGTCTATCCACAGAGCTGTTGATGACACCTACCCAAGATTTCTCCAAGGCAAAGCTGCAGGCGCTGAACCCAGGGGTGAAGGAAGGCCCAGAATAAAAGAAAACAAGTACAGGGGGAGGGGAGTCCACAGAGGCTGCTTGACTGACAATGGGGTTATAACCCCCATGAAAACCTCACTGTAAACCGAAATATGACAAGTTGAAAATACATCTAGCATCAGGACACACTCTAGAGGGTTTACTGCTTCCCTGTTGTAGTAAGAAGCAGATTGGAAGCTATAGTTCCCAGCACCTGCCTGATATCACCAGAGAGGAGGTTCAGACAGCATATCACTAGCCCAGGAGAAGATCCAAGTTCAAAGTTGCCAGTATAGCTTCACTATTATAAAGTAGGAAAATAGTTAAGAGGAACGTCACAAAGTCATGGAGGCCTCTGTAATAGTCTCCCTGTTGCTTGATCACAGGTCTCCTCAAATGCCAGGAGCTGACGTGCATTGTCCTGTCGTCTTTAATTAGCTCCGTTCACTCGGCTTTCAGCTGACAGGTCTAAAATAGGTTTGGCGGTATTTAGCCAATGACACCTGAGAGTTGGCAAAGGCGATGCCTTAGGACACTGTAAAGCATCTAAGATATGTGGGGGTTTATATGCACTTTGCCAACAGACACACTTCCTTGCTTTTGGAGCTGTGGTTGCTAGGGAGCTGGAATGCGACAGAGGGTTCCACAGCTAGGAGATCAGAGGAACAGGAAGTTGCAGGCTGTTGCCAGTGGGAACAGCTAAAGGCCAGCAATCCTTTCCTCTTCTTGGTAAAGTGGCACTAAGGAAGCGACCATCTTGTCTTCCCCTCCCCATCATCCTGTAGACCCAGACTTAACCAGAGTTAACCTGAAAGCCTGCTGAGTCATGGAAGGGACTCTAACCTATCCATACTTTTTAAGTGATGCCCATTATCTGGGCATTACATAAAGTCACCAGCTTCTTAAGCATTGATGGCTAATTCAAGTATTTTGTTCTTATTAGTTTCTTTTGTGTGTATACTTATATCTGTGTGTGTTCGAGCATGTGTATGGAAGCCAGAGAACAATCTTCGGTGTTGTTTTTGTTTGTTTTGTTTTTGGGTTTTAGTTTGTTTGTTTGTTTTTTGGGGGGTTTTGAGACAAGGTTTCTCTGTAGCTTTGGAGCCTGTTCTGGAAACTACCTCTTTAGAGCAGGCTGGCCTTGAACTCACAGAGATCCTCCTGCCTCTGTCCCTCGAGTGCTAGGATTAAAGGCTTGTGCCACCACAACATGGCTTGTTTTGTTTTTTTAAGACGGGCCTCTTCACTGGTCTGGAACTTAGCAAGTCAGAACTTATTGACCAGCTAGCCCTAGCAGCGATCCACCTGAATCTACTCTCTAGCACAGCTACGTATCACCACACCTGTTTTTTTTCTTAATTAAAAACATGGGTTCTGTGTTTATTTTGAAGATCAGTCCTCTGATAGACGTGGGATTGGTGAAGACCTTTTTCCATTCTGTAGGCTGCCGTTTTGTCTTGTTGACCGTGTCCTTTGCTCTACAGAAGCTTCTCAGTTTCAGGAGGTCCCATTTATTAATTGTTTCTCTCAGTGTCTGTGCTGCTGGGATTATATTTAGGAAGTGGTCTCCTGTGCCAATGCATTCATGTGTATTCCCCACTTTCTTTTACATCAAAAGAACAATCCAATAAAAAATGGGGTACAGACCTAAACAGAGAACTCTCAACAGATGAATCTCAAATGGCTGAAAGATACTTAAGGAATTGTTCAACATCCTTGGCCATCAGAGAAATGCAAATCAAAACAACTCTGAGGTTCCATCTTACACCTATAAGAATGGCCAAGATCAAAAACACTGATAACAGCTTATGCTGGAAAGGACGTGGGGTAAAGGTAACACCCCTTCATTGCTGGTGGGAGTGCAAACTGGTACAGCTGCCTTGGAAATCAGTATGGTGATTTCTCAGAAAATTAGAAAACAACCTACCTCAAGACCCAGCAATATCACTATGGGCATATACCCAAAGGATACTCAATCATACCGTAATGACATGGGCTCAACTATGTTCATAGCAGCATTATTTGTAATAGTCAGAATAGAGAAACAACCTAGATGCCCCTCAACTGAAATGGATGAAGAAAATGTGGTACATATATAGAATGAAGTGCTAAACAGTGGTGAAAAATAATGACATCTTTAAATTTGCATACAAATCGATGGATCTAGAAAAAAATATATTGAATGAGGTAACCCAAACCCAGAGAGACAAATATAATATGTAATCACTCATAAGTGGCTTGCAGACATAAAGCAAAGAAAAAAAAACAACCTACAGTCTACAATTCCAGAGAACCTAGACAACAAAGAGGACCCTAAGAGAGACATACATGGATCTACATAGGAAGGAGAAAAACATAAGATCTCTGAGTAAATTAAATTGGGAGCATGAAGGTCATGGGAGAGAGTAGAAGGGGAGGGGGACAAAGAGAAGGGAGCAGAGAAAATTGCATAGCTCAATAAAAACAATAAAAAAAGAAAAGAAAAGAAAACACAGATTCTGCCTGAGTGGTGGTAGTGCACACCTTTGATCCCAGTACTCCGGAGACAGAGACAAACTCTGTAAGTTCAAGGCCAGTCTTGTCTACAAAGTGAGTGAGTTCCAGGACAGCCAGAGCTACACAGAGAAAACCTGTCTCGAAGAAACAAAACAAAACTACAAACAAGAAAAATGGATTTTGGTGATCAAACTCAGGTCTTGATGTGTGCGAGACAAGCACATTACCACCTAAGCCATCTCACAAGCCCAGAACACAAGGGTTTAGAAACTTTGCAAACTAAATAAAATTGGAGAAAATTTCTGGGAGAAGGCAAATGTTCCTGAGGACCTGAAGAACGCAGTGATATAGCTAACATTGTAGAGACAGGAGGCACCAAAGGTGCCTTGAGGTATATTGAGCAGGGGTCAGGCCAAGTGAGAGCAAATAAATAAGTATGGAGAACAGGAGACCGGAAAGATGGACCAGGATAGCCAATCTAGCAGCTCCTGGGACCCATAAAGCCACAGAAGCATTCTGTGCCTGCTTTTGAATGTTCTCAACAATAAACCCGGCTGCTTTGTAAGGCAGAAGGGAGGGATGCAGCAATCAGCAGAGGCCCTGACAGTAGTCAAGATGGGACCTAGAGATGGCTAGTCTCGGAGCACATAGATGAGGGGAGATGCTGTCCATTGGAAGAGTTCACGAAAGACCGCGTGTGGTGCTCCCATCCCTCGAGAATTTTTTCACTTGCTTGTATGAGATGTCTGATCAGTCACAAGGAAAATAGTTAAGACCTCTAGGAGCCTCCCCTCCTTTCACAGCTCCTTCTCCTTAGCCGTACTGGAGAATGTGTGCAGCCACACCTTACCTGAATGACTGCTCACACCTGAAGCCCAGCCCAGTGTCTATTGTCACTGGGACCTAAGCATGACATGCCTACAATTGATGACACCACAAAGCAGCCAACCAGGCCTCTGCTGGTTCTTTAGACTCAACACTGACTTTGATTACAATGGGAAGGACACACCCAGTTTTGTTTCTCAGCACAGGCCTGTACATGTGACTCCTCTGGGTACATCACCCCCTCCTCACCTTCACCCTCATCCCACCTCCGAGAGGCTCCCACTCTTCCTTGTCTGGAGTCTTGGCTGTGAAGCTCCTGTGCCACCGTGCAGCCCACCCTTTAACGGTAGCTGAGGGTTTATGTCACCTGCAACATAGCATACATATGTGAGATGCTGAGTCTCATCCCAGGCTCTCTGACTTTCCTAGACACACAACTCAGGCAGAAGCAAGGGTACGCAAGTATGCCTTATAGACTCCACTGAAGCCTCAACGCACCCTTCCAGCCAAGAAATCTGGAATCAGAAGCACAGAGGTAGCTCTTGGGGACCCTCAGAAGTGACAAGGTTTAACTGGAGTTTGACTCTTGAAGTCAGTCGTAGTTCAGATATATGAAGACAATGTGATCCCTTCGGGCAAGAATAGACTGGTGATGCTGGCATCAATTGTCTACATACAAAACTGGTCTGGTTGGCTTTACCTGATCACTGTACGGGACTTTTGATCCATCCTGACATAGGTGGGTGTTAAAGCTCTGAGACAGAACCCCAGATACATTCATCTAGCAAGCTAGCTATACAGCATAGAGGCAACACACGAAAATTTATTAAAACAATCTTTGGGAACTTTGTAGGGTACTGGGGGAGGGGTTGGGGAGTGGAAAGGCATGCATGTAAATGTGTTCATGTATGTACATGTGGGGCATGCATGTATATGAATTCGTGTGTACATGTGAGACATGCATGTGTATGTGTTCATGTGTACATGTAAGGCACGTGTGTATGTTTCATATGTGTACATGTGAGGCATGCATGTGTCTGTGTTCATATGTACACATGTGAGGCATGTATGTGTATGTGTTCATTTGTAGATGTGAGGCATGCGTGTGTATGTTTCATATGTGTACATGTGAGGCATGCATGTAAACATATGGGGCCAGAGGTTGGCATCAGGTGTCTTACTCTTCATCTTTCCACCTGATTTTTTTTTGATAGGTCTGAGTGAACCCAAAGCTCACTGATACTTCAAGAGTAGCCAGCCAATGAGTTCCAGAATCCTCCTGTCTCCACCCAAGTAGCACTATAGGCATGTGCCTCCGTGCCAAGGTTTTTCTTCATATGGAGTATAGGGGTTTAAATTCAGGCCCTTGGGTTTGTACCACCAAGCATCTCCTCAGCTCCAGTTCTTGGTATTCTTAATACCCCCACATCACAGTTAATCCCCTTTGTCCCTGATATCCCATGGGCTAGACCCATGAGCTTCTTACTCTAGCTCTGTGGGGGTCGGCCTTTCTCCCAGGAGGCCCCTGACTCGGAACATTTCTGCTGATGCAGAAATGAGTCCATATCAATACAATCCCAGGAAGATGGAAGGGGTGTGTTTGCAGTGTCTAGAACCCTGTTCACATGAAGGTGTTAAAAGTAAAACCTGCCAGGTAGCCTTTAATCCCAGCACTCGGGAAGCACAGGCAAGTAGATCTCTGTGAGTTCAAGGCCAGCCTGGTCCACAGAGTGAGTTCCAAGACAGCCAGGGCTACATAGAGAAACCTTGTCTGAAAATGTCAAAACAATGGAAAAAATGAAACCTGCCATATAGATAAATGAGTGAAAAAATAATTTATCAAAAGACTCAAAACCATAAATCAGCCAGCTCCTAAAGTATGTAAGGTTGGGCCCCACTACTTGGTCTGGTTGATTAAATGCTTTTATCATCAGTTCTTATACAGGACTCTGTGGATGCTGCAACCCCAGAAATGGTGTGATTAAATCTGCTATAAGAACAACTCTGACAAGATAATAATACTGAACTTGACTCTCAGTTTGAACCACAACCTGGTTCTTCTGCATCTTCTGTTTCACTGGGCTCACCCTTGGATTTCCTCCCCTACCTTTGGACTCTAGTTTGAACAAATCTTGCTAAATCAGTGTGGGGACACATCTGTGCTGTCTGAGCCCCCACACTATTCCTCCCCCTGGCTGCTGTAAGCAAGGATCTTAGCAAGGATGTTTGTCCAGATCCCTGAGCTTCTGATACTTGCTCCTCCTTGGTTATAAAGCCCTACTTATTCTTCCCAGAGTCCAGTCTCCCCAACCACACAGAGAACAGCCATGGTGCCTGGGTCTGTCACCATGGTCCCCTGAATTGATTCTGTCTCGCCACCTTGTTTAATTTTTTTTCCATGAACAAAGTAAAGCAAGGAAAAGCTAGAAGAGATGAGGAATGAATCCAACCCAGATGAAGGAGGCTGTAATGACTACATACTGTACTAGAGGCACAAAAGCGTGGGTGAGAGATGACCAACTGGGTGTGACAGAGGGACAGAGGGATGGACTGTTTCAGATTTCTCTGGCTTAAAACTGGAAGATGGCACCATTCACTAAAATCAAGAACATATCAAGGATAAATAGCGGTCCACTGTGCCCTCCAGCCGGACTTTCTTGGCAGTGGTATAGCTAGACTCCTAAATAACATCGAGCCAGGACTTTCTCATTATCTGATCAATTTGATGGTGATCTACAGATCCATCTTGGCTAATCTGAGCCATTAAAATGAATACCCTGTTGAGAGTAATTCATCAAACATCCACCTTGTTTTCCTCTCCCAGACGCATGCGCTTTTTAAAGGTACTGTCACACAAGTGCCCTGGGATCAGAGGCAGAGCCAGAGGTCAGAGCCCAGCAGAGCCTGTAGTCTTCCACCAGCTGTGATGGGGCCCACGTGGGCCAGAGGTGGCTTCTCTGGTCTGAAGCGATCCTTGATGTATTCAGAGTACATGCCGATAGCAGTTGCTTTTCAAAGGCCTGTAAATTTCAGTTCATTGTTCTGCCTCATTTTCCATTCAGAGGCGCAGCACGAGGGACTTGGCAGCCCATGAAACAAAACTCCACACAGACCACACATGCATTCTGATTCCTCGAAGGCTGGGTCTCAGCCTGACTCTCTCCCTCTCTCTCCTCCCACTCTTTGAAGTTTTCTGCTTCTTCCCCATTTTCACACTCCTCTCTGACTTTTTGGTTCCATGGATGTAGCAAAGTGATCTTTGAAAAAGAGTTAGTTATTCTTACAACCGCAGGAGTTAAAGAATTGGCTGGAGTGTTCCCAACACAAATCCTCATCCTGGCCCCGTGCAAAGGGGATCCTGGGGTATGAAGGATGAACACCGGTGTGAATGGTCAGTCTAGAAAGGTTCATCAGACAAATCCTTAAGCAGCTCCTCTCATTATTGGGAACAAGGATGACCCCTTGTTCTTCACGGTGCCAGGCTACACTACATCTTTCTAAGAAGGAAGACAAGTCAAGAAGACAAGTTCAGAAGTTGAACATGAACGTGCCTGCAACTCTACCATTCAGGAGTATCAGGAACTCAAGGTCATTCTTGGGTACATAAAGAATTTGAGGCTAACCTGATCTACATGGCACCTTCTCTCAAAAAACAAACAAGCAAACAAAACATGAGAAAGTTCAGAATTGGAGACAATAAAGACTTTCTCTTACATTTCTATTGTTTTGAGATAGGGTGTGGCAGTTGGAATTCATGAGAAAGTTCAGAATTGGAGACAATAATACTTCCTCTTACATTTCTTTTGTTTTGAGACAGGGAGTGGCACTATAGGAGGTGTGGCCTTGTTGGAAGAAGTATAACGCAGTCTCTTCCTGCTGCCTTCTGATCCAGACGTAGAACTCTTAACTTCTCTAGCACCATGTCTGCCTGCATGCTGCCATGCTTCCTGACATGGTGATAATGGACTAAACCTCTAAACTATAAGCCAGCCCCAGTTAAATGCTTTCCTTTATAAAAGTTGCCATGGTCATAATGTGTAGACAGAAGGTTCTGTCCCACCAGGTCCCATAGCCATTTAGTCCCAAATAAACACAGAGAGGCTTATATCAATTAAATTATAAACTATTTGGCCTATTGCTCAGGCTTGTTACTAACTACCTCTTACAACTTAAAAATTAACTCATAATTCTTATCTATGTTTAGCCATGTGACTTGGTACCTTTTCTCAGTAAGGTATTCTCATCTTGCTTCCTCTGCATCTGACTGACAACTGCCATCTCTACCTTTTCTCTTCCCAGAATTCTCCTACTCTGCTCACCCCACCTATACTTCCTGCCTAGCTACTGGCCGATCAGTGTTTTATTAGACCAATGCGAGTGACAAATCTTTACAGTATACAAGAGCATTATCCCACAGCAACAGTGTCTCTTCACAGCAATAGAAACCCTAACCAAGACACAGGGCCTTATATCATAAGCTGTCCTCTAAGCAATGATCTTCCTGCCTCTACCTCCTGAGTGCTGGATTTACAGGTATGCCATCATTCCCTGCACCTTTCTAAATATTTGTGGAAAATATTCAGGCAAGTATTCTTGCCAGCCCTTCATTATATATTATATGTATAAGTTTGAATCCTACCAACCCATTTAGAAACAAAAGCAGAATAGTTTATTTTGTAAACTGTATATGGGCTTCACCCCCAAGACCTTCCTGCTGTTATACACAGGGCAGACCAAAGTCTTTGACATTGTCCACTACAGCCCACCCTTGCACTAAGAACTTTCTTCTCCAATGTGAAAGTCCCACAGAGCTCTTTTCTTCATTTTATACATGGTCCACACATACCCTCCAATTGCCTTAGAATACTTACCTCCTTCATCTCTCACTTCTAACTTCTAAGCTCCAGTCTTCTGCTCAGAGGTCCTCCTAGTTCACAAAAGAGAGCTTGTTCACTCCTACTGCATGGTCCCTTCCCACAGTGCATGCCCAAGACCCAGCTTCACAAGGGGTTTGCACAGTGTGGACTGTATTAATTCTTCTTCCTTCTTCCACCTTCCTCCTTCCTCCTTCCCCTTCTTCTTCTGGCTAAAGCACGTTAAAGGAGAAAGTCCTGTGGCTCACTGTTTAAGAGGACACAGAGCAGCATGGCGGTGGGAGCTTGCTCACAACTGAGCAAAAGGGGAAGGAAAGATAGAAAGGAGAGAAAGGACAGGAAGTGGGGCCAGCCTATAAACCTCAAAGTTCACCCTGGAAGAAAACAGTTTTCCCCAGAATCCCCCAGAACAGCACCACCAGCTGGAGACCAAGTGTTCAAAACCCTGGAGCTTGGTGGGGTGGGGTTTTACATTCAAACCATTACGTGGGCAGTGTCATTGAGGTCTGGAAACTGGGCCTCATTCATGCTGAGAGATGCATGTTGAGCTTTCGGGTCCCTTGCTGCTTCTCTTACCCTTTAATCCTTTCAGAGTTGAAGAGATGTTAGACATAAGCATCCCTGGACATCCAATGAGGCCTGTCATTAAATTTGTGGATTCCCTTTCATTCGGACACTGCTGATCTAGAAGTAGGTCATGAGGAAGAAGTTGCCAAGTGTTCTTGAGAGAAAACACTCATTAAAGAACAGCACAGCAGAGGCCCCCTCAGCATCCTCTTCTCCAGCCTTTCAGCTATTCAAGCTCTTTCCTCCAAAGAGGACAAGGCCTTGTTAAATAAAAGGCTAGTAAGACATGGGCAGACAAACCACTTGGGAAGTCAGGACAGCCAAGTCTAAACTCTCTGCTCCAGGTGCTGATGAAATGCCCAGAGAGAAAAAGGTACTTCTGAAAACCAAGACCTGTCTTTTTCCATCCTCTCAGCTGCCCATGGGTGAAGAGAAGCTAGTGTCTCAAATCTCTGCTCAAAACTAGGTACTCTCCACATGGGTTGATATGTCACTTTAGTGTCAGAAAGCAAGTGTCTTTCCCATAGGATGCTATGGTCCCAATAGGGAGAATATGCCAAAGGGATGCCTACCCTACAATGTGGTCCTGCATCTTGAGATCTCAGCCAAAGGTGAATGTCTATATTGCTCAAAAATGGCAGATCTGGCACCAACCTTGGCACTTGTTTCCACCACCATTGTTACACTATACCTTGTTGTCACAGACCTGGGTCTTACCTTTTGGGTGACTTGTTCTCCACTGTTGTCAGCTAAAGAGGAATCATGGGTCAATAGTGGTAGCCCTGCAAAATGTGTTTGTGTCTTAAATGCAAGAACTGTGAATGTGGGCTTGTTTGAGGTCTTGTTAATGTCATTAAGTTAAGGGTCTTAAGATAAGATGATATTGGACTACCAGGGAGACCACAAATTTAATGACATCTGTCTTTACAAGAGATGTGAATCTTATAGGTACCTACAGTTAACAATATTATATGGTATTATATGTCAACAAAGCTAGAAGAGAAATGATTCTGAATATGCTTACCACAAAGGGAAGATGAATATTTGAGGGGTCAGATATAATAATTACACATACATCATACTGTATCCCATAATGTAGTTATATAATCATTAGTGGCAATTTAAAATAAAAGTTTAAAAATGTTGGTTAAAATGGTGAAATTTCTGTTGCATATGTTTGCTGCAATGTTTAAAGATTAATATTATGACATACCAAAGGCCAATGAACTGTTACTTCACATGGATGCGGTGGGTGGTATACATACTAGTAATGTTCCATTACTGCTGCAAGGGACTGAAATGAAGGGGAAGAGTTACTTCATTTTGACATAGAGCTTTGAAGGCTTCGGTCCATGGTTGGTGAGCCTGTGGTGAGACAGCATTTTGTGGCAGTGTCGCATGGCTGGGGACGTATTCACCTCAAGGCTTTGTGGAAAAGCAAGAGAGGGAGAGGCCAGGGCTCTCTGATCTGCTATAAGGATGCCCCTCCAATGACCTAGGAACTCAGGCTAAGTCCACTCTTAAAGGTTTTATCCACCTTCTAATACTTCCATGGGCTATGGGTGAAGTATGTAACACATGGACTTTTAAGGAACAGTCTAGATCTAAACTATTACAGCACATGAAATCACCTTTTAAAAATGTAAACGAGGTCGGGTGGTGGTGGTGCACACATCTTTAATCCCAGCACTCGGGAGGCAGATCTCTGAGTTCAAGGCCAGCCTTATCTACAGAGCAAGTTCCAGGTCAGGTTCCAAAGCTACAGAGAGAAACCCTGTCTCGAAAAAAAAATGTAAATGAACAAAAAGCACATTAGTAACAAAAAAACCAAAAGCTTAAAGTTCTAGTGAGTTGAGCTTTGGATAACAGAAATTGAAAAGAGGGCTGAGGGGACGGCAGCCAGTAAAGTGCTTGCTTTGCAACACGAGGGCCAGAGTTTGATTTCCCCAGAACCCCAGAAACAAGCCAGGCCAGGCCTGGTGACATGCACTTGTAATCCCAGTGCTGGAGAGGTGAAGATAGATCCTTGGTGCTTCCTGACCAGCTAGCTTAGCCTACCTGGTGAGCTCAAGGCCAGTGAAGAAACCCTGCCTCAAAACTCAAGGGAGTCAGCACCCAAGGAACTAAGGAATTATAGCCATGGTGTCCTCTGGCTTCCGCAAATGTGTGCACACATGTGTATGTGCACACACAGACACACACACACACACAGAGAGAGAGAGAGAAAGAGAGAGAGAGAGAGGGAGAGGGAGGGAGAGAAAGAAGTTGAAAAGATACTTATGTGTTAACCTCTATTTCAGCCTGACTCCCCCTGTAACTAGCTGGACCTTGTGGCCGTTTTTGGCAGCTTTTGGTGACTGCTACAGCCTCAGACTTCAGAGCTGGAACGGCCCTTCACTGACAACAAGAGCATAGGTCAGGATGCCCATCCCTTGGGCTCTGACCATTATACTAACATGTTCTCTCTGTTCTCTGCCCTGCAGCCCTATGTGCAGACTGCTCACCGTTTCTCCCTTGGCAGACCTGGAATCTTCTAAGCCTCCCTCCTGTGCCTGGCTTGTCCTCCAGCCTTCAGGTTTTTACTCACTCATTGCTTTGACATCTTGAAAGTTGAAACAGAGTCATAGAAATCTTTGACTGAAATAGTCACAGGACAGCCGTGATTCTCAACACATTTTGTGTATTTCCACACGTTGGAAATACAAGTAACACAAAACCAAATACAACTCGTCAATTAGCCAATCCATGCTATGCCAGGAAATGCAATCTAAAAGCAAATCCTGACACACTAGGCTTGCCGTTAAAGTGTTACAAAAGAGAATGGGAACTCAGCTAACAGGCAGGAAAACAGTGTCCACAAAACAGCTTAGATAGAAAGCAAATCTGTTAGCCATGGGAGGTGTCACATCCAGACAACAGTGTTCACGTGTTCACTGTCATCGGATCTGATGTTAGCACAAGCATTCAGCATCCTGCGTTTTCTCGGATGGATTTGTGTTTTGCCCATATGCAGAATAGCAAAGAAGTCCTGAAGTCTGGGGGGCAGTGCTTAGGCTTAAAGAAAAGAGGAAAAAGTAATAATAGTCTCAAATTCTTTTTTAAAAAAAAAAATCCTACCACATGTAACAGGTTTACTGCTAGGTTTAGAAATATTCAGGAAATGTGACCAGACACCCTATGGAAGTTGTGAGTATGGTCTATCAGATTCTAATTTTCATGAGGCTGGCAGCTTGCGTACAGTGCCTGTATTAACCAGGTACTTGACTGAGCAGAGACCGACTCCTTGATCCCTGACTATCAGACCTTCTAGGGTGATGTAAGTAGGGACAGAGTCTGGTGTTCAAATAAAGAGCAGGGAAGAGGCTTTAAAGTCAGCCTTCAGTTTGACACTTTTATTAGAAAATCGTTATATTTGCTGAGGGAAAAGCTCATCTTTGACAGCAAACATGGAAAAACTAAGCAAATGACTTGACAGACTACGTGGGGGAAGATTAATCAAAATATATATATATATATTTGTGTGTGTTCCCAAAGAAAGGTAAACCCAGCTGTGGATGATTTAGACCTGTAAATACATCATACAACATCTTTGCTGGCATTTGAAATTTAAAAGGACTGTTATGATATGTTGGCCATGAGAGGCTGCTCGAGCAGAGAGATACCTACCCTCATTGTGTTTTGTAGCAGGTTGGTACTCTAGGTTGGAGGAGCCTGCCGAAGGCAGAGGCTAGGAATGGGAAGGCCCTCCTTTCCTATGAAAGAGACAGCTCGGGGTACACGAGCCTTGCCATCTCTTCCCTTCATTCACATGCTGGGCATGACTATGGTGCTTTGGACTGTAGGAGCCATCTTACATTCCTGAGGTGGCAAGAGTACCATGGGCAGAGAATAGGCACTAATGGGGTTAGACATGGCACCTTGCCCTTCCAGAACAGCAAAAGCAGGAAGGTCACCCTTCTCTTTCCCTTGTTCTTTTCTTAAGAAGCAGGTCATAAAATCCTCATGAACAAATGCCTTCCTTGTGCCTGGAGAAAAACTCCAAACCAGTGGTTCTCAAGTTGTGGGTCACAACCCTTTGGGGCCCAAACAACCCTTTCACAGGAGTTGCATATCAGATATCCTGCATTTAAGATATTTACATTATGATTTGTCACAGTACCAAAATTGCAGTTATGAAGTAGCAGCGAAAATAACTTTATGTTGGGATTCACCACTACATAAAAAACTGTATTAAATGGTCACAGCATAAAGAAGGCTTAGAATCACAGCCCTAAACCATAGTTCTTGCTTAGATTCACCCAAGGGTATTGTCAGATCAGAGCATTGATGTGGGATGTCTCTCTGTATGCTATAAATATGTTTTATTACCAGTGGTTAATAAAGAAGCTGATTTGGCCAAAAGCCAGGCAGAATGAAGCAAGCAAGGTGGGAAATCCAAACAAAGATAAAGGAAAAAAGAGGGCAAAGTCTAGCTGCTGGAGAAGCAAGATGTGAGGTAGCAAGCCATGAGCCTCTTGGTAAAATATAAAATAATAGAAACGAGTTAATTTAAGATGTAAGAGTTAGTTAATAATAAGCCTTAGCTAATAGGCCAAACAGTTTGTAATTAATATTAAGCCTCAGAGTGATTATTTGGGAACTGGCGAGTGGGAGAGAAACCTCCAGTTACAGGGTGTCTTTGTTCACATGGCTTTCTACAACAATCCTCTCTTCATTATATCTAAGCATAACATTACTGAAGTTTCATGGTTTCTTTGAACCTTCATTTTCTTATTAAGGCTCCCATGTCACATACAACTCTACTAAGTTGATTTTCTTTTGTAGCATGGTCTGTTATGTGACTTCACTGGGAGATGTAAAGGAAGACCTATTTACTCCCAAGAGAGAGGACGCCAAACAATCACAAGAAAGAATCAGTAAGTGCACAGGAATTAATCAGGAGTATGAGGGATATTAAGGCAGCTACAACATAGAGAAGTTCCACACCCAGATGATTATTTACATCCTGGGACTTGACCCTCCTTCTCTCTCCCTCCAGAAGGGAGTGCTACAGCGTCATCCTCCTGAGGCCATTGGAGATGCACTGCTTCAATGCGGAAATGGCCACATGCAAGCCACGGGGAACAGTGGCACTGTAGCACTGCAGTCGCAAATTTAGCCATGGGAAGAAGTGGGGGTGGGTAGGTAGAGCGCTGTTTCCCTGGGTCCTTAAAAGCATCAGGCAATCACAAGAGCAGGGCAGAAGGATGATGAAAGAGGGAGGCTGCTCAGCAAACTCAGGGCTGAATTTCTGACTGCCAGGCATATGGGGGTTCAGCATGCTGCACTGTACTAATTTATACTGCGGACAGTCCATACGCAGGGTATGGTATTTCCCGTAGTACCACACGCCCACCAACACTTATCATCAATGGCCTTGGTAATTTCAGCCGTTACAGTAGGTGTCCTGCCACACTTTAAGTTTGTATTTTCCAGAAGACTCATGGTACCTTTACAATGCATTCAAGCATCGGAGTAACTTCTTTTTCACATGCCTGTTTCTTACCTATCCCCAGGAACTGACCTTTCCTCATTGGCTAATAAGTGGTGCAGGAGACTTGTCTGTTCAGTCAATCATGTTTTAAATAAATGCTGATTGGCCAGGTAGGAAGTATAGGTGGATCAATCAGA
>JAQHUG010000130.1:3254081-3271429 GCA_028555095.1 Dicrostonyx torquatus
CCTGGGACCTGGTTGCCTCATGACCTGCCGTGGTCTCAGGACCCACTGCCTACTGCCGCCACTCAGGGACAGCGCAGCATTTTTATTTAAGCCATAACACGTCCATTTGAATTATATCTGACCTAATATAGAATTTTAAAATATCTTTTCCTCTTCTCTGGAACAATTGGATATGATCAATGTAATAATGTGTTTATCAAACTTTTGAAAAGATTAGTTAATGGAGTCATCTGGGCTGGAGTTACCTTGAAGTTTTCCAAAAAAAAACAAAAAACAAAAAACAAAAAAACTCAAGTCTAATAAATTTACCATTTTCAGAATTCCTACTTTGATGTCTTGACTTTATATAAGCTACTTTTTACAAATTATTAAGTATTGACATGAAGTTGTTGGTATCATCTCATTTGTGACAGTAGGACCCAGTTCCTAATATGGAGCTGGAGAAATGACTCAGTGGTTAAGAGTGAGTATCGCCTTTTCAGAAATCCCAGTTTCCATTTCCAGAGGACCCACCTCAGGCCCTCACAAACACCTGAAACTTCGGCTGGGGTAGACTCAGTGCCTCTGGACTCCTTGGGCCACACACGTGTGGCATATATTCGCAGAGACAGACGGACAGACACACACACAGTTGTGAACTATTCTTTTTTATAACCCCTCTGTTGGTGTTGTGGATATTTCTTTGCTGGAAGCCTGTTGTCTACCCCGCCCTCTTCTCTCTGCCACCCTGGAGTGAGTTTCACCGAGCAGCACCTCTGCAGAATCGCCATGTGAATATGAAGTCTGTTGTCTACCCCGCCCTCTTCTCTCTGCCACCCTGGAGTGAGTTTCACCGAGCAGCGCCTCTGCAGAATCACCATGTGAATATGGTTCACTTACTTCTCTTGTGTTCTTCCCCCTACTTTTTCACTTGTGGATATGCACTTCTGGTACATGCATATTCATAACTTTTAAATATATTTTAATTTATTCTTTGACAGTTGCACGCATTTATACAATATACCGTGCTCATATCATGCCCCTCCCACCATCATACATTCTTTGGTTGTTGTTCTAATAACCCAACAAGTCCAGTCCAGGATGGCCTGCACGTTCATGGCCATCCTACCAGCAGCCATAATGCCAAAGAATGGATCTCACCTCCTGTAAAATTATACCAGTTCCGTCCCATGCTCTACTCACTCCGCTCTATGGGAATTAGGCATAAGATTTAAAAATACACAAACACAGACAGAGACAAATGGAAAGACAGGGCCACGGGGACATCCTTGAGATACGAATGCCAAGAATGTCCCTTTTATTGTGCTAAGGGGCAGCTTATATAGGGCTCTGGCCACGCCCAGCTCTCAGGATCTTTCAGCTGCAAACCCACCAGCCTGCCATCAGGGTCTGGTGCTCAGAGCAGCTGCTCAGAGCAGAGGAAAACAAGTTGTTTACAAGAAATTCAGGGCCCGGTGATCTGCAATCCCCAACAACCTCCCTACAACCATCAATTCCTAATATGAACCCCTCCCTCATCAATGCTGGAATTACTAAATATAAAACACACATTTGTGTTTTTCTCCATGAGAGTAAGTCAGCCGTAATCCCCAGGTGGCTATTATCCAATCCTTTTAAGGGTGCCAAAATTCCTTATATTGTTTTAAATTGTGTTATTCATCACCTTCCCCAAGCCAAGAAAGAGAAAGGTGAGTCCCTAGCAGTTTGTATAGAGCTCTGTGTTATTCGAATAACCCCATGAAATCGGGCAGGGCTGGAAGGCAGCATAGCTGTCTCTTTTCAAGTCCTGGCATCTGGTGTCAGTACACTAATCCACCTGGTCAGGGTCACCCTTCCCTCCTGAAACACAAGCCCCGAGAGTTAACCAAACTCAGGTGGCATGAAACAGAACGACACTGCAAGCCATCTCATGGCTATAGATCTGACTTGGGTTTAAAAGGATGACTGTGGAGGGGCGCGGAAGTTCCCAGCTCACCCAGGAAGTCATCACATTTTGGCACTTGCCATTGGTGAAAGATGCTGCAGACCGTCCAAGTGCCCTTTCCCTTTCAGCATCTCTGTAAGCTTCTGTGTTCATAATTAGGTGGGGCGGGGCACGTGGGGGAGTGGGTACCTGGGAGAGGCAAGTGGTTCTTTTCTCACGTACGTGTTGGGGATAGCCTTATAAGATAATTCCTGCAAGAAAAATGGTGATGTTTAAACTACTTTACATTCACACAAGTCTCAGGTTCAATCCCCGGCATTGCAAAATAAACAAGCAAGCAAAAAGCCAAAGGAGGCTAAAGAAAGGGCCACAGGGTCTCAGACGTCCTTTAAAAACTGTAGTGTAGTCCAGGAGTTGTTTCTTTGTGTACCCCAAAGCTTGCACACAATGATGGCTACAAGCATGGGCAGAAGCAGACAGGTCCTGGGCAGCTTAGAAAGGGCAGGCGGGCAGCTTAGAAAGGGCAGGCAGGCAGCAGCTCCAGTGAAGGCTGGCAGTGGCTTCCCACCCAGCCAATTGACCTGTGATCTAAGGCAGGCCACCACCTGCCACATTTCCCCTTCCCCACTCAGCTCTGCGTCTTGCCACTCTCTCTGAAGAGATGCTCTGTGCTTGGTCATCAGAAGACCTGGCTCAGTTTGGCCTCTGCCTGGCACAGCCATCAGCTACCATTATTCTAGAGGCTGTCACAGAGCCTGTCTAGAGCCCCACCCACCTCAATTCCCAGGAACCCGAGAGGCACTACGCACTAGGAATCCACGGAGGAAGCCAGTGCTCTCGGGCTTCTTCCTGATATTCTTGGCTCCCCAGCTGCCCACAAGAACCCACTTGCCCCTGACAGCCACCCAGGCTGTTTTCATTGCCTTCCCTCCCTCCCAGTCAGGTGTGAGGGGTGGGGGCTGAGGGCGAGGCTGTTAATCAGTTAGGAACCCTGATTGCATCTTAATAACAAATGCAAAGCACCCGAGAGTAGCAATTTCCAGTAATGGGAAAAATCAGCGGGTCCCTGGGGTGCAACGGGAAGTAAACACTCTCCAGGTTCAAATTTGGGGGAGGAAAAAAAAAATCACTTGTGAGTGCCGGGAAATGCCTGTGCCTTCATGCTAGATAAGAAGAGCAACTGGGGTTGCCCAGAGCAGAGCAAGGAGAGGCTGAAGGCAAGGCCAAGGCCACTGGCTCCCCGCCTGTCTGCAGGAGGAATCTCTGATGGGATTGCTGCCAATGCATTGGCTTCCCCAGCTCCGAGAGGCTAGGCTCAGTCACCAAACCCAATGCTGTTTAAAGAGACTAATAATGGGGAAAAACCGAGAAGAAATTTAACCAGCCCATTGGAGACAGGCACAAATAAAGGGGTCTCGTTCCTCCTCCCCACAACTTCATCTTCAGGGTATAGATCTGAGTTTTAGGTTAAACAGATCAAGAATTAGGGCAAAGGGAAGAGGTGGTCAAGGTGGGGTCCCATTAGTCATTGTCTCAATACTTGTTCTCTAAGGTAGTCCCCAGAGTCCTTATTGCTTCAAGGGGCAGGCTGACTCTGCAGAGATGAGTGTTTATGCCTCAGATTGCAGCCTAGGCTACGGGGAGCAGCGGGAGTTTGAGATGCTACCAGTTTTGAGACAGGACCATAGCTCTATCTTGCAAAGCTCTGCTCTGGAATCCTACGGGACTTCAGGTTTGGGAAGGTGGCTTATTTTGGTACTTCAGCCTCGAAGGGGAAAGATAAAGGTTAAGCAGACACTCCCGGGGAGATTAACAAGCCTATGTAGAATCAAGTGGGAGTCTGATCGATCCAAAGCAAAGGAGAGAGACACAAATGAAGACAGCTGTGTCAGACTTTCATCTTGCTCTTAGGCCCAAGGGAAGGGTCTATGCTCTTTCATAAAAAGCATCCTCTATGGGCCTTTTCTAGGAACGCCACCCTCTCCCTCATCCCCTCTACCAGAAACCAAAAGAAAAGACCTCTACTAGTCAGTTCTGGCTAAACAAGTGTACTCCAAGTGTGTCTGCTGTGGGGAGGCCAGGACAAAGACGACCGTCTGCCTGCCACCGGTCCCTCTTACTGTAGACACACCAAGTCAGAAAGCCGAGAAGCCTCATCTAGCACACATCCTGCCAGGGGAACGGATCTTATTTTCTCTCTCATGATCTGTTTGGAATGCAAAGGAGCAGTTATTTCCCACTAGAAGGTAAATTGCTTCACAGCATCCATTTTTCTTCCTCTTTGAGAACATTCCCAACACTGAGCACACATATTTTTCTTACGTGTAATTTGATCTGGATGGTTTCTTGACCTGCATCCAAATCGAGCCGTGGGTAATTATTACTGTCACTGTTGGTATTAACACTGATATTTATCATAATCTCACAAATGCCGGGGACAGCCCTTAATCTTGCTGTTTTATTTGGTTGAAAGGAAAATGTGAGGCGCTGGCCTCCCTCCCGGTTTAGCCTCTTGTATTCACTTTTACCAAACTCCTACTATGGGGATAATTAGCCCAATTTCCAGGGATCCCGAGTCAGCTATAACTCTGAATTGCATTCACGGGATTGCGCCAAGGCCAGCAGGTGGAAGTCACAGAAGTTAGATTAATCTCACTGACATGAGGACATTTCCAATTGTTAAGGCTTGTAACCAGATGAGCTCCTTGCATCTAGAAATATTCGAGCAGAGACGGAAGAGCATCTATCATGTATGAAGCTGGAGAATTGAAGAGAAATATCCTCCACCCTTTGAGGAATTGCTGGTCTCGGTTGACAAAAGGGAGGCTGGAGGAAAGATTTTATTTTATTTGCACACTTATTTCAAGCATGAAGGCAATCACAGCGTGTTTACTAACTGATCCAAGGAACTGACCACTCCTTCTTGGTAGTGAGTCGGGAGAGGGGAGAGTGCAGAAAGTTGGCAGAGAAATAGTAAGTGACTCTCAGGGAAACTCAACGGTGCGGTTTGGAGAGTATTCTGTGGCCTGGGGCAGTCCGTTTGGTCTCTATAAGAGATAATGGTTTGGAAAAGATTCTCTGTGGACCGAACAATGGTATGGGACGAAAAATCTATCCAGGTGTGTTTATCAATCTCAGCCTGTCTTCCTGGGGCGTGAGATTAGTTTTCTCTAGTTAATGGAGCTGCTTGTGCGGCCTGAAGGGCATTCTGCTTCTCTTTGAGCAGATGGAGACCTTAAAGATGAGCGACCTTTGTGGAAAATCTCTTTCTGCTAGAGAATGGGAGAAGTCAAAGGAAGGTCAGAGGGACCTAAATTCTGAGCCTAACTTAAGGCTTTTAGATTAAATTGCCCACCATACCCAAAAGGCTGCATTTGGGGATGTTAGTTCAGTGAGTTCTACTCTATCTAAGAAAAAGAATCCTGAGAATCAGGACTGCATTCTCAATATGTCAGCAACACCTGGAAGGCATTCTTAGATTTGGGGGTTTCATCCCCAGAGATGGAATTCAGTAAGTCAGAGGCAGGGCCCACCAACCTGCATTTCTGTCTAGCAATTCCTCAACGTTGCTGGTCCAAGGACAAACCAGACAGACAATGACTGATCTAAGAGTCAAATTAGATTGTTAAATTTTGTTCCTGGTCTAAGGTTTTATGGTGCCCTGGAGGACAAATTAGTTAAGAAGGAAGTAGAAGCTGTCTCTGAGTAAAGAGTTAGGTGTCTTCTTAGGAGGGTAAGGCAGATTCTGAACCAGAACACGGACTTAATCCTTACCTTTTAGCGTTGTTCTGCCTTCATGGATAGCCTGGTTTATCCCACCCATTTCTCAAGGTCTGGTTTTTTTTTCCCCTTGCATGCCATTTCAGTTTACTGGAAGTTGTCCATTGCTCACTGAGTTCGGATGGGAAAGCACAGGATGGAAAAGCTAAAACCGTGACTTCCATTCTTCCTGTACCGGTGATGCGCTTTCTGACTCTGAAGTCTTAGATAAAACAGAAAAGAGAAAAAGAGAGGGCTTGTTTCCTGGCAGTGATGAGGATGAGGACAGCCGCACTACTACCTTACCTGATAATCTGTACTCACTCCACTCAGGGGTTGGGAAGTCACCTGACCGAACATATATGGGTCCCACAGGCAGCTGTAATGGGGACAGAAGACAGAAGAGCAGTCTCACGATAACTCTCTATGAGAGCTCTATGGTTGCACATCATTTCCCACAGACATTCTTGTGTCAGAGCGTGTTACCATGAGAAACAGACCAGGCACAACGAAAGAATGTGACATTTGGGAAACTTCTGAGTCACGTGAAGGTCACAACAAACATTTTAGGTGACTCAGGTTGTCTCCACTCTGGAATGAAAGCTTTATTGGGCTGGGGGATGGGGAAGCAGAAGTGGAGGGGACGGAAGGGAAACTGATAAGCTCCGTTTCACCAGGAAGCCAGGAAGAAGATGTGACACAAACTCGGGGCTAAGGGGACCCTGGGGTGGTTCTCCTGGGCCTGCCAGGGACTCAGTCACTCCTTCTCTGATTCCAACATGCCTACTGCAATAAGACAGCCACCAAGAAGCCCTTTCTCTATATCCATACTCTCCCTGCCTCTCTCCCCAACCTTCTCCACTCCAGAAACTCAGGAAACACATCAGTGGTCCAAAAGAGCGAGAAGGACAGCAGACTAAGAATCTTGTGGCAGAAGTCTAGGGATGGTGTGACAGTTCCCAGAAGACCAGAGCCCTTCCCTGGGAATACATATTTTAAGACTGCAAACCTCCTGAGATAAAAACGAAACCTGAAAGAGGATCCTAATGTTGGAGGAGGCTGCTTGTTTCGTTCCCAGGTGCTTAGCCCTGAAATAATCACACAGAAACTTTATTAATTAAATCACTGCCTGGTCCATTAGCACTAGCTTCTTATTGGCTAACTCTTACATATTATTTAACCCATCTCCATTAATCTGTGTATCACCATGTGGCTGTGGCTTACCAGGTAAAGTTCCCAGTGTCTGTCTCAAGTAGGCTACATAGCTTCTCTCCAACTCCACCTCCTTTCTCCCAGCATTCAGTTTAGTTTTCCCCACCTACCTAAGTTCTGCCCTGCTATAGGTCCAAAGCAGTTTCTTTATTCATTAGTGTTAATCACAGCATGCAGAGGGGAATCCCACATCATTCTGATTTAGCAAGGAAATTATCTTTTTAGCACTGGAATGAATGTTACCAAAAAACAAAGAGAACATTTCAAAGGTTTTTTTTTCACTGTTTGCATTTTAACTTGGCTTCATAGCTATTACAAGAGGCTCAAAGGAAAAGCAGCAGGTAAAATCTTGGAAAGAACAGACAGAAAGGAGTCCTGGGGAACTGTCTTATCTTTGAGACAGTAGCAACAGTAGGGCAAAAATGGGTTTAAGGAATTCTTTAGGGCTCTGTTTGCATCCTAGAACTCTTGGTCCTCATCAAGAATGCATTTTCCATAGGCCCGCGACATCCTAGAGGCCATAGCAAAGGAACAAACTTAATGACACGAAAAAAGATACCATCCTACTGATACTACAAAAGGATGTAAAAGTGGTTCCTGAAGTTGTTGCAATGGCTTGGAGGTGGTACAGGAAGCATGAGGACCTGATTGCAGACTAGCACAGCCATGTACAAAGCTGGGCATCATGGACTATTCCTATAATCCCTGTGCTGGGGTAGAGAAGTCCAGAGTGAAGAGGCTCACAGGGGCTCACTGGCTCGAAGTCTAATCAATCAGTGAACTCCAGGTTCAATGAGAGACCCTGTCTCAAAATTTAGAGAGCAGTAGGGGAAAGTGCTAAACATTGACCTGCGACCTACACATGCACATATTATTGAGGGCACACATACGCACACTCATGCATACAGAAGTGGTTATTGGCATCTCTCCACAAGGAGATTAGTCCCAGCGCATCTCAAGGGTTAAGTGGTTGCTTCAGCCGGCAGGGCAATACCCAGACCCCATGGTCTGCCAGCCTCAGCTAAAAGGAGCCCTTCTCCCAGACATTGAGCAGTCTGAGCCAGGGAAGCCTCCAACAGACCACAGGGAGAGAAGACTGGCTCCTGGGACACCTGCAGACGTCATTTATAACCTTGCATGAATCCTGTCACTTTCTGATGTCCTCAGCAGTGAGGACATTCCTGTCACTTCACAGAACAGGATCACCTGAGGACACTTCTTGCAAAGACCCAGCTGGCCTCCGTCTCTTGTCACCTGATTCTGTGCTCCTTTCAGGAGCGATGGCCATGTTTCCTGGAGTAACAAACACCCTGTAACTGAACTTGTGAGGAGGGTAAGCAGAATCCTTGTAATCTACAAAGCAATGCCTTGATCCTTTGTCCTCTTTCAGAAAGGGAGAGGACAACTAATACCCAACAGTCTTTGTTGAGCCTGGAACGACTGAAAAGAAACAAATGCTTTGTAAAAAAAAAATTATAATGTGAAGCTGCCACACATACAAACATCCATCTGCATGCAGATAATGTGTCCCCGGTGTGACATTCTGGGAAAGAGCATCACAGTACAAGACTGGCTCGGATCACCTGCCCACAACATAAATATAGGTATATGGAGAAGCAAGTCAAGTCTCCTAGAAGTCACCTCTAATCCCTTCCTAAGTTGTTATTGATAGGGTCTCCAAAGCCCAGTCCTGCACTCCATACAATGGGCAACATAGCAATAGAATATATATATGCTGTCTTCCTTCTCATGGAAGTGACAGTCTAATGTAGGACTCAAGATCTTTTCCTAGAGGCAACCCTTGGAGAAAGACACAAAATTTATTATAATTAGAAAATATAAGATGAACAGTAGCCGGTAAGTTTGTCTTAAGGACTTAAACTTCTCAGACAAGTTGCCACCTTAAATCCTGGAGAAAACAAAGAGGAATTGTTATTAGGGTATGAGAAGGCTGAGGTGGCTCAAGACCTGAACTCAGATCTGCTGGACTTCAGGGAATGAGAGCACCCCCATCCAGAGAATATCCCCAAAGGGAGCAGCTGGCTTCACACAAGGAATGTGGCACGAGATGCCAGAACAGTAAGAAACTGCCTTGTCCCAGGGCTGAGCGAGGCCTGTCCTGAACCGATGCCGAGTAAAGAGAAGACACAGGCAGCTGGACGCTGGCCATGGCCATGTGTGGGAGCCATGTGTCCTTGACAACTTGAATCCTGTTCCCAGATCTGCCTGGAATGGCAAGTGCCTTTTTCAGTGTCACAACAATCTCTTAGCTGTGAAAGGTGGCAACTACATGAGATATTGTCCAGAATCTGTCTTAGGTACAGGGGTCAGAGAAAGATAGTGGTGTAGCACCTGATACCACCTGGGCTCTTCTGTGAGCTTATCTCTTTTATAGGAATTTCTCTGATTGGCTGTATTTGTGCACTTAGGGTGTCAGATTGGCACAGATGCCAGGCCCAGCACCCAAGTGAAATGAGTACATTTTCCCTGGTCTGTGTTCTAACCCTCTGTGTATTCCATTTGAGGTCCTAAGATATCATGAAGTCACCCAAATCTTCAGAATATCGGAAGAGTGTTTCATCTCAGCCAAGTGAAACAAGCCTCTGGGAGCCTGCCCCTTCTCAGGGACCTAAGAAGATGGGTGGGCCTGGGAGATACCGATAGGAATGGGGAGAAATGACAATCTTGTGGGAAGTATGAAAGATGGAAACTCAGGACTGGATCCTTTTTCTGGCTCATTCATTCAGTGGGGCAAAGGTATTGGGGGGAATGTTTTGGGAACTTTCAGTTGGGTTTTTGAGTCAAATTCTTAAATTATCTAGACTATGACAAGGATATCCTCAGTTCATCTCTAATGTCACAGTCTGGATTCCGTATGTCCCAATCTGGTCCCCTATAGAATCTATAAATTGGGCGCGATGACAAGAAGCTGTGCAATTTGCTCAATGTCTAGTAGATGAGGGATTCTGGAGCCGGGATTCAAACCCACATCTGCCTGAATCCCAGCCCTTGTCTAATGGCAATGTGACTATCAAGTCCCTTTGCCCCCTCCCATGAGTCACGAGGAATTCCAGAATGGAAAGACTCTGCTTAGGACAAGTCCCTCATCCACACAATGTTATGTAAAGTTCACAATGTTTCTTAAGGGTTTCTTCAAGCCAAGTGACCACTGTCTCCAGCAACAACAGTGGTCCGATAAATAAAGGATTTACTGTTTGGAACTTATAGCTGCTACTCTTAGGCATGTGTTTTATAGAGTGAGAGCTGCGTGTCGTAAGTATCCAAGTCAATGCACCTGGCCCAAATGTCACCTATATAACCACCACAATCTATATGCAAAAACATGCTGTCATTGTTCCAGAAGTTTCCTTTTTCCTCCTTTCTACTCAGTTCTTACCCCGGAGATACCCACCATTCTAGCACCAGAGATTACTGTACCTAGCATAGGTCTTCTACAGTTAGAACTGGAGACTCCGTATTCCTGTGCTTCACTTCTGGGCTTAGCATATCCTTTGCTTCTTCTCCGGAGTTGCAGATATCCCCGTAGCATGCTTTTTGTAGCTGAATGCTAACCCAACATGTGGCTTCAGCACAACTTGTTCCTCCATCCTCCTGTTGATGAATATGTGGGTACTCTGGTTTTTGGCTATTGCTAGTGAAGGCTGGCTATTTCTCTTTTTATGATCACACATTCTCCTTTTTCTTCTCTAGTAGCGGGATGCTGAGTCATTGAGAAGGGAACAGGTAGCTGAAATACTTAAATTCTAGCAAAGAGTTCTCTGAGATGATTTTTAGAAGGTGGGAGTCCTTGTTGCTCCACATCACTGTCCACATTTGAGGTTGGTTTTCCATTCTAGTTATTCTGGTGAATGGTATCTCACTCTCATTTGGGTTTGCGTTTCCCTAATACCAGTGATGGCAAACACCTTTTCACCATCTTAGCAGAAGAGTCCTAGTTTGCTGCAGTATTTGTTGCTCCTATAGTTAGGAGCTGCTCTTATTTTTGGCAGCTATTTGCATAATAAATAGGGAAAAACTTGAAGCCAGACTTGGGTCCAGATCCTCGTTCTGCCACTTATACTCTCAGACGACCTTTGCTTTGGAGGTCATCCTTCTTCCCCTATTCCCATGTGCCTGCACATGTCCTTCTTGTCTCTCCCATGCAGAGGTAATTTCTCTAGACAGGACAGGTATCCTAAACTGAGTCAATTAGATCACACAACCTGGGAAGTTTAAGAGAAAAGAGAGGGATGGCTGGAGGGGAGAAAGAGGAGGCTGGGGGAGGAGACCGGAACTGGTATTGATCAGGAGCTGATCAATAACATTGACCTTGAACACTGTTAGCACCCGTGCTTCCAAGAGATGAACCACTGTGTTTGAAGGGATCCAGTCTGCACAGCTTGATCAAGGGCAGCGAATGTTACTTTCCTTCTCTCTGGCAGACATCACTGTACTCACTGGTCCATGGCTCTGTGAAGGCTGAGTCTCCCAGCGTCCAATCAGGGTCTCCCTGACTCCAAGTACCATGTGTCACCTTCTGGCTCTAAGCAATGAAAATCCCCCAGGAGAGACTCGGTCTCTCACTTCCCCTGCTGAGCAAATTCATAAGCTTCACGTTGAGATAACAGATCCACCAGTATGAAAGCAGCTTGATCTCTGAGTCGCCGTGCAGAGGACAGCTGCCCTGGAGAAGCATGCAGGCCTGCAGGCTAGGAGAAATAGCATTTGCTGTCTTATGCCATGGAGATCTCGAAATGGTCATAACATAACTTAATCTATTCTTGTTAGCACTCTTTCTGGGCCTTAGTTCCCTCTTGGATAACACAGGGTATGTTTGTTGTTCATGCATGAAGTACCATCTTGAGGTCCTCTCCAAGGCACCTAGACATGGAAAGATTCTGAAGAAGCATAACTTCTTCTCCTTAAGCATCTGTGATCTCCTGGCCTGGTTTATTCTAGTACAGTCTAGGTCGACCAGACTCTTTCAGCAGCAGGGTCGAGCCAGTGTACACACAATGTCTTGGGACACACAATTTACATCACTCTCAGGGTTTACAGCAGTGTTGAGAGGGAGCTGTGTGGATGAGGATGACCTGTCCTTTTTCGGGGAGGGCATGAAGGACTGAGAGCAATGCAAAACTAGAGACTGACTTGCATGGCTGCTGGAAACTACAGCTCTCACCGTGCTCATGGGCATCAGGGGCAAACACCCACACTCTGTGGGACACTTTCCTCCCACTCCTGGCTGTGACAGATGGACAGTGACCCACAAGCCAGCACTAGGGGGAAAGGACTGGGCTCTACCAGCTGGTGCTGAAAAAGAAAGCAAGGGAAATCTACGCCCCCTGAAATATGCTGGAAGCACCTTGGACATCCTTTCCATATCCCATGTGTGCCTGTCTTTCCAAACTGGACTCCATTGTGCCACCCCCGTGTGTGTGTGCATGTGTGCATGCACGTGTAAACATGTGCGCACGTGTGCATGTGTGTGTCTGCACGTGTGTGCATGTGTGTGTGTAAGGTCATATTTGGGCTATGCAAAAAGCATTCTTTGTCATTCTTTCCTTCAGTTCTGTTTGGCATTTACCACACTTGCTGTTTACAGTTGGAACGGGTCCCACTATGATCAATGCCTCGCTCTCCAAAAAAGAAAGCACATTCACCCAGCCAAAAAAGAATCCAGTCATGGGAAAAGGATTTGAAACTGAGTTCAGTGTGACTTTGTAAGCCGAAATGATTCTGGTGTTCTGTAGTCACCAACTGGGCCTGACAGAGAACGGTTCTGTGCTGAGCTCCAAACATAGTCTTGGAAGTCCCAGCCTCTCCTGGTATCCGAGTCCTCGGGCTGGTTGATGAACCTGCAGAGAACACAACGCCTTTCTGGGCAGAAAGGAGGTCTCTTCATTGAAGAGCCTGCAGGAAGCCCTTACAGACTTGTTTCAGACTGGTTTCATCTATGACACAGGGCAGGTAGAAATGAGCCAAGAAAATAAGAAATGGCACATCTACCTTGTATCTACTTGTCTCCAAGCACCAGTCTACTGAATGGCCATTTTCCTTCTTACCTTCTTGCCAGTGACTGTTTCAGTGGGTGGGAAAAAGGGTAGATTTTCTGCAAATTTATTTTATCTAGTTGAGATCCCTAAAATCGGAGTCTGAAACCAGAAATAAATATATGTGTGAAGGGACACTAATCCACTCGATCATGTGGCTCTGGCAGGCCTTGCCCTTCTCCCCCATTCCCTCTGCCTTGCAAAAAAATAAAATAAATAAATAAATAAAACAAAACAAAAAGCCATTAGATTACATTTCTAAAGCTAGTCACCAAGGTCTATTCCCTTATTTGGCCACTTCCCTCTCCTGAGGCTGACTACCAAGGTCCAGCAATCAGAAGCCCATTTTGGCTCACCTAATTAACATGCCCAATTAAAATCAAACCCTTCATCCTAACATGGAGTTTCCCCCTTTACCTTTATAAACCACCATTTGCTTATGTGCCACACCTGTCTCCTCGCTATCCGGAGGCAGTCCTTTGTCCCTCTGGGGCCAAATACCCCTGCCCCCTTTCCCTTGGCCCCTTCCCCTTCTCCCTCATTCTCCATCTCCTTCACACCACATCCTAGCCCATCCTAACACAGCCCTCCCTTCCTCCTTTTAAAAGGCACACCTGTGAGGTCATTTGCTGCTGTTTCTGCCCGAGTCCGAAAGCAGCCCCTTTAACTTTCCTTCCCACTTAATAAAGGATCTCTCTGTGAAAACAGGTGTTTGGGTGTGGTCTATGCCTGACCCAGGGCCTGGGAGTGAGTCCCCACTGTGCAGGAGTCCCCTCAATATGTGCTATACATACGTTTCCTTAAAAGAAGCCAGGACTCTACGTATCTTTCGGATGGAACTGAAACCAAACTGCAGAAAGAATTTGAGTGTCTGTTCGTGGTTGAGAAGGCTTGAGGCCCCGTTTCCCTCTTCCTATGCAGGCAAGGGGCTTCCCCTCCTTTCCTGAGGGGCATTCCATCTGTGAGTGTGATATTTGTTGAAGTTCAGGGCAGATCCTGGAAAAGTGAGTGGCTGGTTCTTTCCTTCCTCGCACACTGGCATTCCACACATACAGTGTGGGTATTCAGGTTTTATTTGGCTATTTGTTTTCGTTCTCCTCTCAGGGGGGATTTAATGACCTTACCGTTCAGTTGCTCCATTATTGGGACTTGTTTGGTTTAGTTTGGTTTTTTTGCTGGTCTCTGAGTTGGGTTTGGATTAGCGAGGAAAGGGTAGCAGCCGGGCAGGAGATGTATTACGAAGAGGACCCTCTGGAGAAGATGGCCATGGTAGGTTGTCAGAACTTGTTGGTAGACTAGATACAGAATCCCAAGAGCAGGAAAATAGAGAGTTACTGCGTGGAGCTAAGTACAGTGGGTTCCCATCTTGGAAAGGATAAGCCCAAACAACTGCCACCAGGAGACAAGACCACAGAAAAAGCTTTATTTCATGTAACGGTGAGAGGAGCCACGGAAGTAATTCCCAAAGCAATGCCTTCCTAACAGATAGGAAGTCCGTTTTTAATTGGGTGAGTCTACACATATTATTATAGGAGATCACTGTATGGGGGTGGTGCATAGTGAGCGTGTCCACTGTAAAGTTATGCACGATTCAAGAAAGATGACTGACAAATTTGGGAGTATGTGTAGTTCAAAATGGTGGATAACATGGTCAGCCAGTTCAGGTGCTGGGCAGAAACACTTTGGGGCCTACTCAGCTTTGGTCACAAAATTTTATTTAAAAAAAAAAAAAAGAGCATTTGAAGGTTTTTATGTGAGTCGCCCCTAAATGTGCCTACCCTCGTTTAGTAGCTAACCATCGATCAGAGTAGCATTCACACAATTAGAATGTCATCTAATTTACACACATATAAACTTTCTAATATCCTCACTTTAAAAAAATAGAAAGAAAATGATTTTTTAAAAAAAAAAATGGAGACAGGGTCTCACGTAGGCCAGGCTGACCTCCAAACTTGACGTGTAACCAGGAATGACCTTCAGCCCCTGATGCTTCTGCCTCTGCCTCCCAAGTGCTGCAATCACAGGCACACACCACCGCACCACTGTGATAGAGTCCAAGGTAGCACCATTTGAAGTCAGTGATGCTTTACATTTTATCCATAGTCATCGTTATCTGTATTCAGACGGGTCTTCTACTTACAGTATAAGACAGTGAGGGCCAGCCACACCCCAAAGGGCCACTCCCCGCCTGCAGTCAAGGCCATCCAAAGGATTAGCTCCAGCTGAAAGGATTAGAAGGGATGATGCAGGGAGAGAAGAGAAGGAAGGGAGACTGCTCCGTGAAGCTGGCAAACATCTTCCCATGCTGGGTCATGGTGGGATGATCTGAAGAACGTTGGAGGGAGGGCATTGATTTGTCAAGACAGGCTTGAGGTAATAAGAAGCCTGAAGCACTGTGTGAATGTCCTGCCTTGGCTCCCCATCGGCAGTGGACCACAAGGAAAGAGGCAGCCTGTGTGCAGCAAGTAGCTGTCCTCGGAGACCCAAAGCCTATACATTCTTTCTCTTCTATGTCATCTGTCTGTCTGCAGGTCATCATCCAGCATACATTAAGGCTTTGGATTCTTGTGTAGGAATTGATCCCTGCCTTCATGGTCAATGATGGTCCTCTTCATTCCTTTCTAGCCAGCACTTCCACGTCTTGCAAGATTGCAGAATAAATATCCATTGGTACTTTTCCTTCTAAGTTTTTAGTGTGTGTGTGTGTGTGTGTGTGTGTGTGTGTTTGTGTGTGTCTACCACACCACATGTGTGAAGGTCAGAGAGTTGGTTCTCTCCTTCTACTATGAGTTCTGGGGATCAGGTCATCAGGTTTGCACAGACAGCCCTTTAGCTGCTTGCTTTTACCCACTGAGTTGTCTTGCCAACCCCATTACGGTACCTTTCTATCTTGATATTTGCAAACCGCATACATAGACACACAAAATCTACAACAGCCCCCTAATATGTCCTAAAAAATAGAAAGATTTTTATTTTCTATTTTAAAAGCAGTACACTCTAATATGTGTGTATATGTGTATATATATATATGTGTGTGTGTGTGTGTGTGTGTGTTTCAACATATGCACACACACGCAGCCCTCTTAATGGCAATGCATAAGAGCACTGAAAAGATTTTAATCATCTATAAACCTGGTATAAGTCTATTTTTGTTAAAAATCAAAGAACATTTGCATTTTATTTTCATAATAATTGAGTCTCTAGCCTACCATAAGATAGGAAAAAGTAATATATTTCTCCATTTTCTTACACAGATAAGTTAGAACTTTCTTGGAAGAAATGCCAGTTGAGATATTTAAAAAAAAAAAATTGTCCTGGGAAAGTAAGTTTGTAACTTCAGAGGTAGCAGAAACAATCATTTGGGGAATTGCTCTCAACTGGGACAGGTTTCTCCACCAACATTATTATTTTTATTGCAGTTAGAGATTCTGCGCTGGATTAAACACAACATTTATTCCACAACATCTTTAAGCACCTTCTTTATGCTAACTACTCCTGAAAAAGGAAGGCTTTCTTGCCAGTTGGCAATGGGGCACGAGCAAGTTGAGGATTGATTATCCTAAAGGTGCCCTTAGTTTACAGCCAAGGAATACAGAAAAATCAGGTAGCGCAGCCATGTTTTGAGGGGCCCATGGTTTAAAAGGCATGCAGCAAGACTGTGTTAACATGTGGGCTGTGTAGTGCCTGCCTCTGGTGCAGTGAGGGACGTGGTATAGTGAGAGACAGATTCCTTGTGCAAGACCCTCGTAGATCTCAAGCTAGGCCTAGAAAGGATAAATGCAATCACGCTATCCAGAATCCTGGGAAGCAGACTTCAAATAATACAGAGGAAATACATATGTGATTCCAAAGGACAGGGATTCCAAACATACCCACTGCCTTCAAGATGCTCTGCTAAGCAGGTGTTAGAGCTACAGACGTGTGGACAGTGAGAACTCTCCATGCACAGACCATCAGATGAAGATGCCGTGGCACCTGCTTGCTCTGGTGTGGCTCAGCCTCTAACGCAACTTTCTTTTCAAAACTGAGGTACGTTTTCCAGTTGTAATAATAACAGCCCTTATCTGCCCTTTTTACTTTTCAAGTTTTATTTCAAGCACCTGACCTATGAAAGTTCATTTTATTCTCAAACAAACCTTAAAGCTAGGGATGGTGGGATGCGGTGATGGGGATGGTGGGATGCAGTGATAGGAACGGTGGGATGAGGTGATGAGGATGGTGGGATGCAGTGATGGGGACGGTGGGATGAGGTGATGAGGATGGTGGGATGAGGTGATGGGAACGGTGGGATGAGGTGATGGGGATGGTGGGATGAGGTGATGGGGATGGTGGGATGAGGTGATGGGAACGGTGGGATGAGGTGATGGGGATGGTGGGATGAGGTGATGGGAACGGTGGGA
>JAQHUG010000130.1:3287795-3326083 GCA_028555095.1 Dicrostonyx torquatus
GAAGGTGACTGTTGGAGGATGAACTATGTGGACCCACACACAGAGATCATGAAAATTCTGGGCGTTGATCTATGCGGGTTTTTTTTTTTGACATTTCTTCTGTGTCTGTCTATTGCCATAAAACAGCACATTATGGTGTTATATAGCAGCATTGGCAGGGAGGCAATAAAAGCCTTTTAGAAGTAGGGCCTGATAGGATGTCTTAGATCTTTGGAGTGTGCCTGCAGCATGGACCATGGGACCCAACTCTCATCCTCTTCCTCTATTGTGACACAACCTGCCATGAGGTGAGCAGCTTTGCTCTACCACGTGGCACCACCATGATGAGTTATCTCATCACAGGCCCACAGCAATGAGAGACATCACTCACGAACTAAAGCCTCCATAACTGTACACCAAGACCTTTCTCTTCCTATGCTGATTACCTTAAACATTTCTTATAGTAACTGCAGAGCAGCTAACAGAGAGTAACAGTAGTAACTAATAATGAAATAATTACATGATGCACTATGTTAAAATTTATATTGTTTTTGGTCTCAAAATAGCTTGATGCTTTATTTCATGAAATGTTTGGATCACAGATGTCTACTGTGAATAATCTGAACCATGGAAGACAAAGCCATGGTGGATTTGCTGTTTTTTTTCACTGCTCTGAGAAAATCCCTAAAAGAAAATAAGGAAGGAAAAGTTGATTTTTGCTCACATTTTGAAGGGACAGTTGTTGTGAGGAGGACATGCGGAAGAAGTGTGAGGTGTGTATCACATTATGTCAGAGGTCAGAGAGCAGAGAGAGGTGAACACGGGTGCTCAGAACAATGTTTTCTCTTTTAAAAACTCCATATTTAACCTGCGACCCCAGATCTTGGGCTGGCCCTACCAACATTCAGAATGAGCCTTCCTTCTTCAGGTAACACACTCACAGACATGAGCATGTCTGTCTTCTAGGTCATTCTAAATGGAATAAAGTTGACAGTGAAGGTGAAACCATCACATATGGTTAAGAGCAGACTACTATATCATTGCGGTTCACCTACTTTGTTTTTCTTCAAATAATGGCTGGAAGCCCTGGAGTAGGATCTATTTCTTGGTTGAAAATCATCATAGCCAGACTTGGACTCCTGTGAAAGGACCTGGAGAAAGTATTAGTGCTTTTAAAAGACCCCATGAAGTGCTTATACCCTATCCATTCTGGGGATTTTCTAATCCCGAAAGGTGAAAGTTTTACTTGGACCCTCCACTTGATCCCAGCTGGAAATAGATTTCTTCAAGTCCTTCTAAAAATAGCAAGCTCAGTTCTAAACGAAGATGTGTTGGCATGTGTAGGAAATGAAGAGAGGTGGATGGCTGGGCCATACATCCTGGCTGACGTCAGGAAAGGGGCTTCATTGTCCCAATTTACCCCATGAACCCTGGTGAGTACTGAGAAAGTCCACCAGTAACTCTTTGGAGGACTCTCTGCTGTCGCCTAGACATAGTGCTAATATGTATGCAGAGTAGGCCATTTCTCCTTCCCAGAGGAAATCCTCAGTGATTTACCAATGCACTCACAATGATAGCAAATTCCTTAATGGGACCAGCCTTAGTCACCACGACCATGGCAACCCTTGTAAAGAAACTGGAGTGGCAACTTACAGTTTCAGAGGTTGAGTCATCATGGCGGGGAGCATGGTTGCATGAAGGCAGACATGGTGCTGGCTACATTTTGATCAGAAGGCAACAGCAAGCAGATAGAGTGTTACACTGAGTAAAACACGAGCAAAAGAGACCTCAAAGGCCACCTCCACTGTAACACACTTTCTCCAACAAGGCCACACCTGCTTCCACAAAGCCACACCTCCTAATAGTGCCACTCCCTTTGGGAGCCATTTTCTTTCCAACCACCACAGGACCTTAACAAGCTCATAAGCAGGAAGTAGTCCCTCTAATGGCTTTCCCGTCCACAGCTGGAGTCTTTCCCTTTGTCCACTCTTTCCTCTTCAAGCTGGTCTTCTTTTGGGTTTCTGAACACATCAAGATCTTTGGCACCCACATTAGGGACTTCAGTGACGGCTTCTTCCTCCTAGAGCATCTTTTTCACGTGCTGTACTTCCAAAGCAGAAAGATGCTGCCTAAGCATTTGAAGGGGGCATGAGAAGGGGTGTGAGGAACACCACGCCTTAGGTGCCCATGTGCCACCCAGCTCTCAGATGGATGGGACAGCAGAGAATCTCTGTCCACTCTGACTTAGGATCTCTTGCCTGCTACATCCATTGCTGTCCAGAATCAACCAATGCCTCATGGGGCAGAGAGGCCACCTCCAGTTAACATCTGTAGCAGTTTTAGGATTCTCTGACGTTGCTGTCCCTGTCTGGATTTGCTCCTCTGGACTGAGGTCTAGTTTTGCCTGTAGAACCGAAGTGATCAACAGAGTTTTCTGATCTTCCTGTATGTGGCTGCAGCTACCAACACTATAACTTCCGCTGTGTAATAATTCGACTTCAACTACAGCTGTTTGGAGCTCTTTGCTTGTGAGTTCACACTAAGTGTACAAAATAAGCTTTGTCACGACATTTTCATACCCAACACGTGCATTTTGATCACATTTCCTGCACTGGCCCCTCTGGTCTCCTTCCCACTTCCAAATACCTTGCCCTCTTCCCCAGCATTCCCCCATCTCCTCACAACGCTTCCTTTTCTTTAGATTCTGCATTTGAGAGAAAACCTACAATATCTTTGTCTTTCAGAGCCTAGCCTATTTTGCTTATTTCTTCAACTCCATCATTTGTCTGAAAGTGATACAGTTTTGTTCTTCTTTCTAGCTCCGTGGTACTCCATTGTGCATACGTGCCTCATTGTACTTAGGCCTTCATCTGCTGGCACGTACCAAAGTTGGTTCCGTATCTTGGCTCTTGTGAACAGTGCTATCATGAACATGACTGAGGTATCTCTGTTTTATGGGGACTTCAACGATATTCCTAGGCATAGATGGGTTATGTGTAGCTCTTTTGAGGACCCTCCATGCTGCTTTTCATAGTGACTGGGTGAGTTCACATCCCACCAACAGTGACAATTCCTCAAATCCCCACCACCATCTGTTGTTTTCCATGGCGACAGCCTTCTGAGGGAGATAGAACTTCAGGTTAGTTTTGATTTGCATTTCTCTGCTGGCTAAAGGATAGCAAACAGCGTTTTTTTTCTTCCTATGCACTTACTGGGCATCTGCACTTCTTTTAAAAACTGTCTGTTTAGTTCACTTTCGGTCCGACTTTTGACTGTTTTCAGTTTGTTCCCTAAAAGCTGCAGCATCCTATTATAAATATCTTGGCGTCCTCTGTTGCTTCAGGTCCTTGAAATAAGAGGGAAAACAAGAGGATGAATTATTTTATTTGCTTTGTTTAATTTTCCAGATACCCTCAAGGTCCACACTTACAGTACACCAAACAGGGGAAGAAAAATGAGACGACTGAGACGGGGATCAGCCCAAGACTGTTTACTTGGCTTTGGAGTTAAGAAAAAAGATCTTTCAACAGGCCTGGATCCATTTGCAGGGACTGAAGAGAGCCTGATTTTTTTTCCTGTGATGTTCTGAATGACAGCCAGAAGGCTTCTTTCCACATTTAGCGATGGTGAATGCAGGAGGCGAGGCATGTGCCTGCACACATCCCCACTGCTACACAAATGCAAGCCAAAAGGAGGGTGTCTTTGTGATGCCAGGATATCTCAGAACTGGACACAATGACAGCACCTGCAAGGGACCAGGCAACTTCTTCATTGATTATTATCCAAACTTTGAAGGTTTTCTTTGTCTTTTCACTCTTCCTAAATTATTTGCCATTATCAACATTATCCTTATTAAAATATTCCAGGTCTCTTGATCCATTAAAAACAATATCAAAATTATTGCTATTATTTCTAATAATAAATGCCAAATCTTTCCTAATTTATTATATGTTGGATAGGAGACTGAAAACATCGCATGGAATGTTTTAAAATAACCCTGTAAGATAACACTGCTGTTTGGTACTGGTAGCTAGTAGTGGCTATAGAATTGTTATGGCCTCCAGATCATAAAGTGAATCTTAGGGAGGTTGAGTGACTTATACAAGGTCAAAGAAGGTGTTTTGTCTTAGAGAAGTGCTCTAGAAGGCCCATGATAAAGGCTTGCTGTCTGGACTGTTACTGTTAAGTGGTTGAGCCTTAAGAGGTAAGACCTGGTAGGAGGACTTAAGGTTATTGGGGGTGGGACTTAAAGGGGACCATGAGACCCTGGTCTCTTTGTCTCTTGTCTATGACATGAGACACTCATTCTACCCATCATTGCCATCCAGCATTCCAAATACAGGCTCAAAAAGAAAGGACTCTGGTAATCTTGAACTGAAACCTCCATGGCCATAATTCAAAGCAAATCTTTTTTCTTTGTAAATTAGTTATCTCAAGTATTTCATTATGGCAAAGAAAGCTGATAACAGGAATTTCCAGTTTTAGACCTCTGACTCCAGGACCCAAGCTCTTATCCACTGATGCTTCAGGATGGATGCAGAGGAGCAGGATAGCAGGAGACCACCATTTAAATAGGGCTTATCCTCAGTGACTGTGTCATGCAATGGATCTACTTAGAACTAGCAGTCACTCCTCTCTTATTGCAGCACACACTGTGACAGTTGTCCAAGATCCCTCTTTTCTTCCTCTGTGACACTGTTGCAACATTTATCACATTGACTCCACCCATGGGACCAAACCAAAGAGTCACTGTCTTATAATGAAGCCCTTTGGGAAAGTCCCAGCATTTAACTGGCTTAGATTCAGAATGGAACTTTCTTGTACTAAACTCCTCTCTAAATTTAAAAGAGCATTTTCATAAGGACTCAGAATTATATATGTATATATACTCACACACATATATATATATATACAAATATATATTTGCATTTTATATATATATAATATATATATATTCCATGTCCCACAGGAAGAGAGAATTCTGCATGAGACAAAGACTTTAAATCATCTTCAGCATATGGATACAGCCAGGGACCAAGGAAATGTTGTGACCTAGTGGGGAGGAAAAGACAACTTTGCCATTCTGTAGCTACTGGCAAGAGGTCTTCCCAAGCAGGCCCCATTGTAGGCTTCCTGAGATTTCTCAGGTCATGGCAGTTTCTTTTCTGTCTGGTGGTGCATTTGCAGTGTGAACTGCTGGACTGAAGAATGCCCATGCAACTGGTAGAGCATCATTTTCTGGTGTGTCTGGGAGGGCGTTTCCAGAGAAGATTGGTATATGGGTCTGTGAATGAAGGTGGGGAAGATGCTTTCTGGATTTAGGTCCTGCCCTCCATCAGGGTGCAGTACCATTCATCTCTGAGCTCTGAGTGTGAACACACGAGAGAGAGAGAGAGAGNGAGAGAGAGAGAGAGAGAGAGAGAGAGAGAGAGAGAGAGAGAGAGAGAGAGATTGTCTAAAGTACACCAACTGAGAGAAGGAACAAGAATGACACAGTAGGCTTCCCAAAGCAGCAAGCTATCCCCTCTGCTTTTTTCTGCTCATTAGCAGTGACCTCTAAATTCAACCACTGCTCACAGTGGAGGAGAGGGGATAGGGGTGAGTGGGGGGCTAGGTCTCACCTCTTGGAGTCAGAAGCATCAAAGAGTTAGTGAGAATATTTTAAATCTGCCACAGACTGTTGCTTTGATTCAATTTGACAGACTTTTTCAGACATTTGGTGGCCTTTCCAGATGTACTTCTTAAATATGTAAATTCAGTTGGCTCCACACTCTGGAGGGAGACCCCTAGCACTGCCCCATGCTATAAGAACCAGGTGGTCTGAAATGAAACCCCATGGCTCTCCGTGTTTGACCTCATAGCTCCTACTTTGAAGCCAATTTTGTTTTCCCTGTGCAGCATGAAGTGGGCTCTCACTGAAATCCACTTGCAGCCTCTCTATGGCCTAACAATACCACTCACCAGGAGCAGGGCTAAGAGCGCCACAAATGCCAATTCATTAAACTCTCAGGGCTGCCCTGTGAGGTAGATGCGCTATTAGCATCCCTGTTTTACAGACACAGATATGGAGAGCTGAAATAATTTGCCCAAGGTCCCTTAGCCAGTGAATGGCAGCATTTGAACTTGAACCTGGGCAACCTGACTCCAGACACTGGACATTTACATTTCTCCTGTGTTACACCCATTTCCCCTTCAGGTAGACTAACTTCTTCCAACCCCCCTAAAGTCAAGTGTATACTCATAGTACACGCCTTCTGCTTTAAGTTAGGTAGTCTCAGAAATGCTCTGCAATGTAGGAAGAGACTAAACTCTGATATTAATTACCACCGCAGGGGGACTGCCATTGTGCCCCCTCCTTACCGTCCCTCTTTGTGTTCTGGAAGCCATTCCTACTCCAGCTCCCTCCAGGCATGGAGATAGTAATTGCTATGGTCACCTGAGAGGAGAGGACCTCAATTTTAAAAAAGTGCTTCCATAAGATCTACCTGTGGGCAAGATTGATGAGGGAGAGCCCAGCCCTTTGTGGGTGGGGCCATCCCTGGGCGGGTGGTCCTGGGTTCTAAAAGAAAGCAGGCTAAGCAAGTCAGAGGGAACTAGCCAGTAATCAGCAGCCCCCACGGCCCTTGCACTAGTTCCTGCCTCCAGGTTCCTGCCCTGTGTGAGTTCCTGCCAGCTTTGCTTTTGGTGATGAACTGTCGTGTAGAACTATGGGTAAAATAAACCCTTTTCTTTCCTCCCCAGGTTGCTTTTGATCATGGTGTTTTTTTCCAGCAATAGAAACCCTAATTAAGACACACTTCTTTAAAAGCAGGGTTTCATTTGGTAGCCCAGGTTAGCCTAGAACTTATGTATTGATACATATCACAGGATAGCCTAGAACTTATGTATTGATACATAGCACAGGATAGCCTTGACCCTGTGATGATCATCTCACCTCAGCTCCCCAAATGCTGGGTTTACAGACATGAGCCTTAATATCCAACTCAGTTTAGATCTCTAATGTCCCCTCAATCCTCAGATTCTAAAGATGGGGTCAACAGTCCATGGCTCTCCACTGTGATACGCTGTACTGGCACAGGACCAAGGGTGATAGAGCACCCAGGGACCATGGGGTCCAACAGCTGGAATCATGATTTTCTCAGGCATTTTGGCACAGCAATGGAAAGCTAGTTCAGCAACAGGTCTCTGTGGGTGTCAGACAGCAGAATGTCTGTCCTATTACTTGGAACTTCAGGTATCCCTTTAGGTGGCAAAATAGATTCCACACGTGTGAACCCATGAAAGCTCTTCAACTGGGAGACTATCAGGGACGATTCAGGGTTAGGCAAGGATAGTATATTTTCCTTCTACCCATCCTGAGTTCCCTGGAATTCCTGTATGGAAGGACACCCTGTGTTGGTCAGCTTTCAGTCCCAGATGAGCAATTTACTCAGGAACAAGATTCATCAAGGTTCCCGCCCATGGTTGTTGGCCCTGTTGCTTTAGGTCTGCGGTGAGGCCGCACATCACGGCAAGGACGCATAGGGGACAAAGCTGCTTACATAACAGTAGCCAGGAAGAAAAATGACAGACCGACAGGAATGGGGGCAAGGGTCCCACCTCCCAAATTCCAACTTTCACTAGGTTCCACCACTTACCAATATCGCCATCTGCTGGGGACCCAACCTTCAAGCATAGCATTTGGAGGGCACGCCAGATCCACCTACTTTAAATGAAGAGGGTCAGACAGTGGTGATGCAAGCCTTTAATCTCAGCAGAGGCAGGTGGGTCTCTGAGTTCAAGTCAAGCCTGGTCCATAGAGTGAGTTCCAGGACATCCAGGGACACGCAGAGGAAATCCTGTCTCAAAAGCCAAAATAGAGAGATGAAGAGGGATGAGGAGGATGAAGGGGTCAGACCAGTTGACTCTATGAAGCTGACTTGGGGTCTGCCAGACTTCAGGGCACTCCTGGAAATCCTCTTGGAGTGAGTTTACAGACAGGGGTAGATTATAGGCCAGGCTGGAGGAGAGAAACTACATGCCAGGGACCAGGACAGCCCTTTGTTATGGAAACCAGGATGGTGAAGAAGGCGGTTCTTCTTGGTAGAGCGGTTCTCTGGAGGAGAAGAAATAAGACTGCCATATTTGGGTGGTGCAGGGCTGGGTCTATGTTTGGGAATCTAATCTGCATGGCGACTGCAACCCCCTTCGGGATGGACATCATTTAAGTGTGGCTACAGACAGGGAAGGGGTTGGAGGGGGCTCCGCTGCCACTCGCTCATTGGGATATTACCAGTGTAGCTCAGGCCTTTCCTTCTCATGCTCCCAGTAGCTGCCCTCAATATCTTCCCACAGAAGCCCTAAGAGTTATTACCAGGCCCAGGAAATAATGAAGATGTTGACTAGTCAGAGGTACGGCCCAGGCTGTGCAGCCTAGCCATTTGTCACCCTTTCCATGAGGCCGCCCTCGAGAGAGCTTCATGCCTGCCAGGAGTCGCGAGGCTGATCACACACGTCTGACCACATTAGTGTCAGCTCTGTGCCTGACTCTCCTGCTGTATCCAATACTTCAAGCTGAGGTCCCAACTCCCTGCCATGTTGATATCAGATAGAAATTATCTCACCTCTTTTCTTTAAGTCTGCAGACGCCAAGCCACCAGTGCCTCTTCTTAAGTGAATATCCCCAGGGGTCTTTTAGGAAAGGCTGCTTTCCATACTGCATAAGTCAAGCTGTCGGATGATGTACCCCCACACATCATGGGAGACCCTGAGCCACAACCATTACCATCGTGACTATCAGAAACTGTGATAAAGGCCTGTATAAATCGCTGTGTTTGGAGTTAACTTGTTATGCAGCAATAGAAAGCCCACCAGCTCTCGGTTTGATTCTTTTACTAGAATAATCTGAAAGCTTTCTTAGAACATCATATGTATGGGCCTGGCTGTAGACCCTGGGCAGAGGTTTGTATAGGCGATTTCAATCAGTGCATGCCTAGGTCTCAGGAGCTGAGGAGGCCCTTCAGGAACTCTCTTCCTTTCTCAGAGACGGAAGACAAACTGCATGGTTCTACGCACTGCACTGTTTCTCCAAGTGGCCCACAGACCTTTCGCCATCTTGGAGGGTCCTATCAAAGACTTTAGAGGATCGCCCTAATGCCCACGGAAACAAGCTCCTAGTCTACCAGGGCCTAATTGCATATCTCTGCCAAGAACCCACGCATGTTTACACCTAAATTTATGCAGAAGCAAAGCTCATGTACCTGGCCTCAATTAATTACCAATAGTTAATTAATAATAGCTTTGCTAGGTGGTCACCCTGACAAAAAAGAAAAGACATTCTCTCTTTGTATAGGAGCCTGTAACAGACCTAGAATGAAGTCATAGGGAATTTAACAGCAAAGGCTTCCAAGACTTTGGAAAGATGGGGGAGGGTGCACTCACACTCAGGAAAGGGCTTTTTGTACTGAGAAGTGAAGGTGACTTTTTAAAGGGATTTTTGTGGCAGCTTGAGGACCATTACTCTTGCCCTGGGTAACAGAGCAGGAAGCAGTGCGAAGCTTCTGATCTGCAGTATCATATAATGCCTCGTGGACTCTTCAAGCTTAACAAGAGCACCAAATAATAACCAGAGGCATCCACGGGAGCCCTGAACACCCTCTCGGTTCCTAGGAAAGGTTGGAGTTGAGTGCTCTTTGGCAGGTGGAGTCAGGGCCAAGATTTCTTTCCACAGTAGGCTCTGCTCCAGGTCGGTCTGCAAAGTGAATAATACAATCTGGGCTCACAGACAGGTGGAACTCTCCACCAGTAAGAGCCCTTGGGGTTTACTTGCCCAGATTTGTTTAAGGTGATGGGCCTGAAAGGATTTCCTCCCACGGGGCGTGCAGACATTTCTATGCTTTCTCAGCGAACACTTCCACTAACCAGGTCTTCAGTTCCTCATCCTACAACAAGGATGCTTCCAGCCTCCTCTAGCTGAGAACAAACACACGAGCCAGCCGACCGGTGGGTATCTGCCTATCACTTTGAGGAGAAACTGTCACTTTTTAAGCGTCCACAAACATAGTATAATATTAGTATAATATTTTATTAATTCTTTGAGAATTTCATGCACAGTATCTTAACCATAGTCCCCCCCAGTCCTCCCCCTAACTCCTAGTCACTCCCTCCCAAACTTATGACCTCATTACTTTTTAAACAATCCACTGAATCCAATGAGTACTGCTCATATGTCATAGATGTGCGGCTACCCAACGAAGTGTGGTCAGCCTATCAGAGGCCACACCCTTAAAGAAAACTGACACTACCTCCCTGCAAAGCCATCATTTGTCAACAGTACCTTAGTTAGGAGTGGGAGCTCATGAGCCCCTCCCCTGCCATGCTGAAATGTTGGCTGCTGGGATTTTGTACATGCAACCACAGCTGATGTGAGCTCGAATGCACCTGTCCCAGCAAAGCCATAGGATACTTCACAGATTTTCATGCCATCCTTGCCCTGAGGCCATGCTGCTCTCCTCAGTATCCTTCCGATTGCAGTCTATGGGCTGTCAAAGCGCAGGGGGGGGGAGCATCCACAAGCATGTGTTAATGCCATGCTACCTTAGTTCTTCCACAATGAAGGGGACTCGACATCTGATGGGAAAGGGAAGATTTCTTTCACTTGTCATTGGGTCTAGTTAGTGGCTCTCAGCCTTCCTAATGCTGCAACCCTTTAATACAGTTCCTCATGTTGTGGTGACACCCACCCATAAAATTATCTTGTTGCTACTTCATAACTGTAATTTTACTACTGCTATGAATTGTAATGTAAATGTTGGGTATGCAGGATATCTGATCTGCAGTCCCCAGAGGGGTTGAGACTCACAGGTTGAGAACCACAGGTCTAACTTGAGCCAATCAGATGGCTTTCTGAAGTATCCCACACCTAGGCTCATCTGCTGCTGTATCTAAGCTTCAAGGTGCAGCTGGATGCACACAGGCCTCTGGAAGGACAAGTGAGAAAAGGACAAGGCCACTCCCTGGAGAGCTGCCCTTCACGTGTCGATAGCAAGGCCAAAGCCTCCAGCTGAACCATGAAAAAGGCACCCCCTCATCTGGAGTGGCTGGTGCCAAACATCTGGATATTATATAATAAGCCATTTGAGGTTGTTTTTCTTGCTTGCTTAGAAATCATCCCAACAATGAAGCCTCCATCTGAAGCTCTGCTCTCCCGTTGTTTCCATACGGTCGTCTGGGTGAGTTTTCGTCCCCGCAGAGAGGGACTATAGAGCTAGAACCGACATTTGCAGGTGACCATGAAGCCTTTCTCAGGCTCCTCAGATGTCCCTTCTTTGCGGTCACAATGCTTGATGTCCCGTGGAAGAAATGCCAGAATGCTAATATTTACAGGCACTGACAGCCTATGCTTTGGAAAACACATACCTCTGTACTATGGCTTGGTTCTATGTGCAAGTGAACAAGACCAACAACTCGGGCAAATTCCATTTCATTCCCTACAATTTTGCAGAACACCCTGAAACAGGACAATGGGTTCTAGTGCCTCCTGTGTCCTTAGACCATACCTTGATGATAATGCTGCCAAGTTCTTGGTCAAACACAATGTATAGCCACAAGGAGAGAGCTGCCTGACCCTTGCTACACCAATGCTCTTTTGATGGGGCTCTACTCCTTGCTCCTGTTGCTCTGTTTCTTGCTTTCTCCCGTGGCTCATGTACCACCATTGACTTATCCTGTGCAGTGATCTTCGGGCAAAAGCAGTGAAGTACATATGAACATCACTGTCCCTCTGAAGAGCAGCTGTCACTTTTTAAAAAGCCTACAAGCATCCTTTAATAACAGGCATGTTCTTTCCTGGAGGAAAATATCACTATGGAGAAACTAAGGTTCAAGAGGACACAGAACCAAGAGTGCCGGAGCAAGTCTGCACTCCCAGAGGCTGGGAGGCTTCAACAGGAGCTATACAAGGGAGACCCTGGCCTTTCAAAACAGAAGGGGAGGAGAAAGAAAAGCAACAGGAGGAGGAGGAGAAGGAAGAAAAAGAAAGGAGAGGGAAAAGAGGCAGGAGAACAGAGCAGCAGCAGTGATGGAGGAGATTAAGCAACTTGCCTTTCTTTGTAGTTGAGGTGGGACATAATTCAAATCTGTCTATGGGAATGACATAGTAGAAAAGCCATTAAGATCTTTGCTTTGAGCCGGGTGGGGCTGGTGTATGCCTTTTATCTCATCATTCGGGAGGCAGAGGCAGGCAGATCGCTGTGAGTTCAAGGCCAGCCTGCTCTACAAAGCAAGTTCTAGGACAGCCAGTTCTGTTACATAGGGAAACCCTGTCTCAAGAGAAACTAGCCAAACAAACAAAGATCTTTGCTTTGGGGGGCATTGGGTCTGGGTGCAAGTTTGACCTCTGTCACTGTAACCTGAGGCAATTGTTTAGTTTCCTGAAACCTCCTCTGTTAAATGAAGAAAACACAGCCATCTCCACGGAGCTCTGTGAATGAGTGAAATACTGGGTTTTAGTGATTGACCTGGCACAAACTTTCTCTGATGATTAACTCTCATTAGAATCATCAATAGTCTTGCACGGTTCACTCCAGGGAGCAGTTTCTACAGGAACTGCTGTTAGCTTTAAACAAATAGTTATTCTGGATTCAGCTCCACGTTACAAAACCTGCAAAGAGTTACTGAAACCAGAGAGATGCTTACTTTTAACTAGACAAAAATTCTGAAAGCGGATAGTTTCAGCACAGGCTTAGTGACCTAATGATGTCAAGTTCCACGCTGCTGGAACTTGACCTGACTCGGGTTGATGAGGGAATAAAGGCTCTGAATTGACAGACACAGCAAGGCTGAGGTCAGGTGGATCGTGTGTATTTTGACGCACGGGTACTAACTACCCAACAACATGGCACTTCAGCGTGTTTACTTTGTGCAGCATAGAGGGGCAGGGTTAGCAAGGCCCTGTAGGAAGTCTCTGCAGGCGGGCAGTCTTAGGCTGTAAGCATCTATAAGGAAGAAACCACCATTGGTAGGTTTTGCATATGCTGGCCAATCGTTTGTCAATACTTGCACTTAGATACAATGCCAACATTTGCACCCAAAGAGGTGACAGGTAGACGTAGCCAATCTCTGACTTAGATCGCTCGTGGTATTTCTGTGCATAGCTGTCCTGCTTAAAAGTAGATTTGATTAGCAAAGAACAGGGAGTTGCTGCTTGGTGAGCATGCCACAGTGACAGGGGTCTCGTTCCAAGTGGGAGGGATCTGAAGCTCTGAGAACCAGTCACCTGCAGAACCGCCAGGAAGCTGGGACCGCACTTACTGACAAAGAGCTTATCCCCCAGAACAGAGTCTTTCTGGCAGAACCTCTGTTATCCCTGGCGATGCCCTGGTCTCATATGCTCAGTGTACTCAACCTTCACTCTTGCCTTCCCATCACCCCTGTGGCTGGAACGTCTTCCTCGCCTGGACTTTGATAGTAAATTGCCCGGATGTAGGAAATTTCCTAGCATTCTGAAGAAAATCTAATTATTCTGTGGTCTGCATGCAAGGCATCAAGTCATACACTTTGTGCAAAAGGGAATAAATAAATAATTATAGAGAAGAGGAAGCCACCATCTCTCTCTTGATCTGGTTGCACGGCGCATGGTGAGGATGGATTCCATTTCACATGAAGAGCAGGCATAGAATATACTTTTTTTTTTTTTGAACATGTGCTTTCTTCCAGCAGGATTCTCCCGGTTGGAATTACACTTAGATCCAGATTTTCAACCACAGAAGAAAGTCAAACTCATCTGGTTTCAGTGATCCCTGTTTCCTTTGTCCAAAAAAAATGGTTCCTTTTGTGGGTCCTCTGAGTTTGACCCCGGGTTTTTACATCAGACTTCAGATCATAGTGGGGTGGTTCCAGAGAGCATTGGAAGGAGGTAACAGATGTGAAGGGGATTCATCAGAAGATCCAGATTGCTCCCCTCCCCATCCCCCAAGCCAGTCATCATCATTAAGGAGCAGTGCAGCAACTCAGCCCCTGAGACCCAGAGAAGCAGGCAAGGCTCCATCTCCGCAGCCGCATAAACTACATGGTTAGGGAGGGTTTGGACCTGGCCGGAAGTTGGGCCAGGTTTGGTCAAGAATAGAATAAGGACTCACCATGAACCAAAACTGTAGCTTCACGAGACGTGGGGACATGAAACACGATTCAAATATCAACTTCTCACGTATTAGCTGCAAAACGTAGTCATGTTTCTCAGGTCCCCAGTGTACAGCTTCCCTGACTCCAGAGTGGGACGACGAAGGGCACCAGCACGAGCAAGCGAGCCAATAATGTAAGACACCATAATGTTGATGTTTACTATGTCCCAGCTGAACGAAAATCTCACCGAAGGGCCTTCCTGACCCTGCTCAGGATTTGTGAGTTGTCTGTGTTTCAGCTCTTACAAAGTACAGCTCAAACAAACCAAGAAACCTGCAATGACTTCCCACCGTACCTGACTGACTCCGGTGTGTGAGCGCGCGGTGGATGAGTGTTTACGTCATCTGCCTTTCTCCTCGGTACCAACCCCTGGCTTGTGAGGCAGGCTTTGTCATAGTCTGCTGAAGCTTCTGGGATGACATACCTTAGGTGGGAAACTTCAGGAACAAAACCGAGCTCACTGTTCTGGAGGGAGGGATTTCGAAGATCAAGGCACCGCGAGATTTGGTATCGGGTGGGGACCCATTCCTTGCTGCACAGAAGATGTGGGCGGGTCCTCACAGGGCAGAAGGGGGCAAGCCAACCCATTTCAACGACCTCCTTAATAACCATGGCTGAATGACTTCTTCATGGCCCCACCTCTTAACATTATATAATGGGTTCCGACATGAGTTAGGGGACGGGATGGCAAAATTAACGCCACAATAGGTCTATTAGCTTCAGCCATACCTAAGTGTTGGCAAGCATAGGGGGTGGGGGTGGCAATGCGTGCATGCTGGCTCTTACTCCTGGGGGATAATCTTGTGAGATTTTCAATTCTTACCCCCCCCCGTTGCTGAATATCCCCTAGCTACTGCTCCTTGGCATGGCCAGCCTATGCCAGGAGGCCACTCACTCTGGCGAAGGGGTCTTGGTGTGTGGTACTCACCTGCTGGGGGCAGGGGTGTACGTGTGCTAACTCGTGAAAGGAGAGGCTGTTTAGCATCCCCCCTCCCCAAGTGGGCAGCTGATTCTGTGTCCGTGATTCCTAAAGTCCAGGACACACCTGCAGATCTCTCCAGGTGATTCTTTGGCGTTCACCTCTCCAAAATCTGTTCTGTTTCCTGCTGGCCTCTCCTTGGTCTCTAGTCTGGAAATGGGGCATGGAGACATTCTCCAGGCAAGATCCAAGAGACAGTCTACACCTCTCCTGGGAACGGAGGTAGGGGAGTATAGCTGTATCAGGCCCAGTCATGGGCTCAGCAAAAATTCTAGCACTCAGCAGCACAGATGCAGGTGAATGTCGCGTTAAAGCAGACTAAAGACACTGGGAAATTACCTGAGAGCAGCTTGAAAGGGTCTCCCCAAGTGACAGGGCTACCACTGCCCGGTGGAATCCCAGGTGTGTTTCCCTTTTCTGATTCACGTGTTAGCAAGGCAGCCCCAATTACTAGCCTTGTCTTCTGCCTCCCCTAGACCTCACTCTGTCCCAGCATCTCCTGAGCCTGAGAGAGTTCTCAAACACCTGATTTAAAGTAAAAACGCGCAGCGCGGGGCGGGGCGGGCGCAGATTTGTGCCTACTAGAGAAGGGAGCTTAGACAACAGGAAGGAAGCATATGGCAACACACACACACACACACACACACACGACAAGAAGGAGAAAAAGAAAACGGGGGGGGGAAGGCAGGCAGCCTCGAGGACTCTCTGAGGCCTCATACTAAATGAGGACGCCTGGCGCCTGCGGCGGGGTCAAATGGGGTCAGACAAGCTTATCCTTCCGCCTGGGAATTAAGGGGCATCCTGAGGACAGCTGCAGAACAAACAGCTCCTGGGCCTTCCCTTTCTAGGCAGGTCGAGATTCATGGAGAAGGAATCTCTCTCGAGGTGGCGGCGGTGGCCTGTGCCTCTCGCCCACAGAAAGCGACGCCGGGCTTCGCGCAAAGTCCAAACGAGAGACAAAGAATAGCTGTCACTGCTGTACGCCTCCTATAGAATTGATGCTTCGTGTACAATCCCTAAAGCCAAAACCAAACCTCTGGAAACCCCCACAGACTTTGTATCTGTAACATTCCCCCCCGCCCCCTAAACTCTTTCTCCGAGTTCGTGACAACGAATGTCTTCCTTGCAAATCGCCCCAAAGCCACACCGGACTACGGCGGGATTCCCTGGCTTGTCCCGAGAGCTTAAGGCCAGGACGCGTCTGCTCGCAGGCTGGAAAACTTTTGCCGAGCAGGGCTGCGCCGGCGCGGCGAGGGGCGGGTGGACGCGCAGCGCGGCACTGCCACCTTGTGGCCGGCGGCGGCATCGCTGACGACCACTCTCAGCCGCCGGCGCAGGACTCGAGCCTGGTGCCGGGTGGCAGAGCACGTCCGCAGGAACGCGCTCGGCGAGCGGGAGCTGGGGGAGGAGCGTGCAGGCGCCGGTCACGTGGGTTAGCAACAGGCAGCAGCCAATGGCGGCGCGAATCAGGTGGCGCGTGCGCTGGGAGGCGCGGGGGTGGGGGGGAGGCGTGGAGGGCTGCTACTTTACAGAGTAGGCCGGCTAGGGCTGGGACTGGGGATTGTACTTGGTCTTCCGACCTTGATATGGAGCTGACCGGCCAGATCTTCAAACTCGGCCTCCCATTTGCACAGCAGAGACACCCCCCGCCGGGGACAACTAGCAAATGAGAGGCAGGCAGAAGGGACATCGCCACCGTCCCCCCCACCCCCCCAGGCACTTGTTGCTTTGCTAGAGAGCCTTAGGACCGAGGCTGTCACCTAGATTCTCTTACAGGATTAAAACAGAATAAGGATAATCCCGGCTGTCGGTAGTTCAATCCTCTTGCGCTTTTGTAACAAATAGGCATCAAGACCTCACAGAGCCTAAGGACTGACTGGTCAGAGCAGAACAAAGCAGAGGAAGCCAGGAATTGGGAAAGCCACATCCACAAATACGAATAATGACTTTTATGGTAATCCCACCATGTTGACATAAACTGGTCCAGCCTTGAACGTCGAGCTGACCACACTGCAAAATGTCAGGGCTGGGGGAACCAGAATTGTTTCTAACAAGTCCGGTCTCCAGGGGTTCACGTGGTTTTCCTGGCTGAGCACATTCTTGGGAATGGCATCTCTGGTCATGGTTCCACTGTGCGTTTTCATCCTCTGAAACAAATCCAGGATGGCCTCAGACACCATCTAACCCAGTCCTCAAATTCAGGGCATTTTGAACGACTATAAGCTCTTTCACTCTTGTAGGACAAGGTTATAGAGACAAAAATGGCCCAGCCTCCAGGATATAGCTACCCTTAACGTCCCGCTGTGTACTATTCTTTGATAGCCAGTTCAGATTGATAACCACTCACCAGTGGGGTAATTTCCTATTTGAGATTACCTCAGAGGATGAGGGAAATGACCTGCCTGTCCAGAGCAGAAGCAGTCTGTTGGGATATACCAAGACAGCGTCCTTGAGACTAGCCAAGACCTCGCTCTTTCCCGACATCACTTAAGTCAGAGAGTCTCATAACTCCCGATTTAAAGAAAGTCTCAGAACTCTGGGTTTAAAGTAAAATCACCAGAAGGACAAGAAGGGAAAAATAGGAAAAGGCAGACAGCCTGGAGGACTCTCCTGGGCCTCACATTAAATGAGGACCTGGCCCCTGCGACAGAGGTCAAGCGAGGTCAGACAAGATAATCTGACCCTGGGTAAATTATTTTTTCTTCCTTTATGTGGACCTTGACACCTGAGTTTATTAATTACTTTATTTTATATAACGGGCTCTGTAGACCCGCTAAACCCTGGCTAATAATTATATTTCTGCAAATTTGTTCTTTGTTTTCTTTGTTGTTGTTTTTAAGTATACTATTCCCAAGCTCCTGGCTGGGATATACATTTCGTTTGAGTCTATGAATATGTGCCGAGTTCTAAGTAGCGGATCCCACGCAGGTGCTAGAAGATAGCAGTGCAGCAAGAAACTGGCAAAGGGAAGCGGACTCCTTAAGAAAAGTGAGCAGGGATCACCCTGCTGTCGTAGTCAACACTCAGCCGCCTCCCGCACAGGTTGATGGTACTCTGCACCTGCTCTCCCAGCTCCTGCCTCTGGTCTTCGGTTCTTCTTGGGGTTCCTTTGATCACAGGACAGCACAACCGTGCCTGTATTTAATACCTTGAAACACTGGGATCAGATCTGAAGAGTCCGGGGCTAGGAACCACGCAGGAAACGACCTAGCACCTGCCTCCAGCCCTGGCCCTGGCACTTGACAGAAATCCCCAGCTCTCAGCACATTTTGACATCCTGAACTTCGCTTTCTTCAGCTCCAGTGTAGGCTAAAGATTCTTATTTGGCAGCTGCACAGGGGTGGACCCAAGGTCCCAATTTTCTCAGTTACAGATTATACAAATAGACGAATATGAACCAGATTTACAGTTTGGTGAGGTGTCGTTCCCCCTACCCCTGTGGAAAATGATTCCCTTTAAAAAAAAATTTATGTAAAACCCTAAGATATGGAGCAGACTGGTTTGCTTTAATCGCCTGAAGGAGGCAGAGGGTGCTGGAGGGTCCAGCACCCACTCTTACCTGTTAAGAAGCCCCTGAGGAATCGGTGTGGAAGCCCCAGCCTCCAGCGAACACAGTTTGAAATCCCCTGTGCTGGAGGACCACTTTAAGGGAGCTCCCATCTCGAAAATCCTAGAAGCCAAGATTTTTCTAGCTCTGGATGTTTTTGTGATGCACCAATGTAATGGAAAAATTAAAAATTCTGCAGGATCCCTGGTGGCAGTAGGCAGCAGAAATGCTGTAGGTCCCCAAGCAGTGGTAGCAGGCCATGTGGCGGCAGGCAGCGGGCCCTGAGAGCAGCCAGTCCCAGGCAGAGATGGCTGCCAGTCCCCTAGCGGTGGCTGGTCCCAGGCAGGGAGACAGGTGGTAGGCAGGCAGGAGCCAGAGACATGGATAGGCACGCCATGCAGAGTAAAGTTGAACATTTATTAAGGTTATGGGGGGGAATAAAAGAAGGGGAGAAGAGAGAGGGAGGAGAGAGACAGAAGTGGGGAGAGAGGCAGAAGCTGCCTCTCCAAGAGGAAAATGGAAAAGAGAGAGAGCTCTCAGGCCAGAAGCTGAAGATCAGCCTGCCTCGGTGGATGGGGAAGGGAGTGGGCGTGGCTTGTCTCTTAAAGGGACAGAAATCATTACAAGCATGAACCCTGATTTCTTTCTTTGTGTATTGCTCGATCACAGGAGAGAATCTCCCCAGCTCGATGAAAGACAAAACAGGTTTCCCTCCTCCCTGACCAAGCTCAAAGCCCATGGCTGTGCCCGAGAATCAAAGTATATTTTGCTGTAATATTACATGTTGTCATGAGCAAAGCACCACACTGGGAATGACCAAGTTATTAACACGTTCATATCTAAACAATAAGGAGGCTGAGGAACTTGGTGATCCCGGGCGTGCACACAATCCAAGAAACCCTGGTGAGTTTCTTTTTATGCCCTGCCTCAAGGCTGAGTCCTGGACTGCCCTCTCTAATGTGTGTACACCCCACCCTGTTTGGAATACGGGGGAGTGAGCAAAGAGACACATTGGGTTGTAAGCGGCACACCAGAGCATCACACTATAAACAGTAACTGAGTCGTTTTTGTGTTTGCACAGGTGGTTTGAGTTCACACCAGGCCTTGACCTCAGTGAGCAGGACCTAGATCTCCAGTTCTTCGGGACATTCAATGTGTGTGTGTTGTGGGGTGGGGGGCACGTTCACGCAGGCAAACTAAGGAAGTTCAGAAGACTCCAGAGTTTGGAGAATTTTGAAAAGAAACAGCCTGGGTTAAGGGGTCTAGGGTTAGGCTGGAAGGATCGAGCCACAGGCACAGTGCTTGAGAGTCATTGTCTCCAAACACAAGGTCTAGGGAAAAGCGGTTTTAGGAGCAGCTCTGCCTGTGTCAATGACTTGGTTAGTAGTTAACTTTATGGGTCACCGGGTGTGTGGAAACAAACTATAAAGAAAAGAAAGGGTGACCCGAGAGCTTTGTGTTGGAAATGGCTGTGACCAGTTGCTCCTGGAATAGGGATGGATTGACTGCAATAAACTTTATAGGTTTGGCACCTGTCTGTTGAAGTTGTTGGAGTTGGAAGTAAACTTTGGACCGAGTCACTGGTGTGAGGCTGTGTCTAAGAGGGGAAGCAGAAGAAACTTTATTTCAAAACGGAAACAATGTGGCATCCAACGGATACACAGGATCTGCCTTTTTGATGACCTCTGGGGGACTATCTGCAAGTTGATGTCCAAGTGAGAGGAGCTCAACTCTTGCAATGCTGGCTCTTTGTCATTGTTTACTCTCCTAAGTTTGAAACTGGAAAGCACTTAAAATAAAAATGACAGACTTAGCTATTGAGACTCTTCTATCTTTAATTGTTTCCATTTCAGGAGAAACAATGCATTGTGCATAACTTATATGTTAACTTCTATTCAGACATCATTTCTAACTTTGGCCTCCATCAGTTTTCCGATGATTATTTTTTAAGCGCATCACATAGCTGTTAACGGAGCATATTCTCCGAAGTTGTGAGCACCGAATATGAAATGATTCTGCACGAAGTACTTCAGAAAAGGGACCTTTTTTCTGCTTAACTTTCAAAATTTGTAAATTGCATGTTTTATTCTAAATAGGATGCAGCACCAAGTATGGTGGCACACCCCTATAATCCCAGCACTTGGGAAGCTGAGGCAGGAGTATCCCAAGCTTGATGCCAGCCCTGGCCATATAGCAAGCTCCTCTGTCAAAAAACAATATTAGGAAAAAGAAAACAGAACAGAGAAAAGTGGTCCACTAAGCTTGGGGAGGTGCAAGAAATAACCTAAAAAGTATCATTATTAACAGCTATGTGGCAAATGAAAACAAAGTGCCCTCTCTCAAGCTCTGGTAAACTAAATAGGTTCAACTGGGTGAGATTTCTGTTCACAAAGATAAGCTGTAACAATAGGTGATATTCACCAAGACAAACACTTAGCATTCTTCCTCAGCTAGTCCTCAGCAGTCCTGCGTGGTCTGTGGTATTATTCCCTCATTTCCACACAAGGGACCTGGGTCCAAGGTCATCCAGGGATGAAAGGGCAAATCCAAGTTGCATGATTCCATTTCATGATCCTGAGCTGCCTGGGAGCGAAAGCCTAATTCCTTTTTCCTCTCCTTATTCAGGGGTATCCTTCTCTGGAGTGCTTGGGACCAGAAATGTTTCCTATTTCAGATTCTGGAATAGTTGCGTATTCATAACAAGATAAACGTTTGTTTCATTTGTACCTTCTAGGCTTCTCCTAAAGAAGCCTACATGTTTAAAGCACCTGTGTTTTACCTGTAACTTATCACTTGAGGTTAGGTGTGGGATTTACTACTTGTAGCATTATGTTTATGCTCAAAGAGCCTGGATTTTGCACTTCTAGATGCATTAGTCACTTTTCTGTTGCTATGGCACAGCATCATGACCAAGACAACACATGGAACATAAAGCGTATGTATGATTCCAGAGGGACAAGAGCACATCATGGCAGGAACAGCATGGCAAGAGGGGGACAGGCATGGTGACTGGAGCAGCCAGACAGAGCAAACTACAAGTAGACAAGGCATTTTACTCTTAAAACCAGCCCCTAGTGAAGTGTTTCCTCCAGCCAGGCCACACATCCTACACTTTGTCCAACAACTGGGGACCAAGTGTTCAAATACTTGAGAGTATGGGGGACATTTCTTACTCATACCACTATGATGTGGGATTCCCCTCTGTATGTTGTGAATATGTTTTATTACTGTTGATTAATAAAGAAGCTAATTTGGCTTATGGCAGGGCAAAATAAAGCCAGGCAGGAAATCCAAACAGAGATATATAGAGAGATTAGGCAGAGTCAGGGAAATGCCATGTAGCTGCCAAAGGAGAAAGACGCCAGAAAACCTTACTGGTAGGCCACAGCTTTGTGGTGATACACAGATTAATAGAAATTGGTTAATTTAAAATGTAAGATTTAGTTAATAAGAAGCCTAAGCTAATGGGCCAAACAGTGTTGCAATCAATATAGTTTCTGTGTGGTTATTTGGGTCTGGGCAGCAGTGAAACTAGCGAGCAGCCTCCAATTACAAATGGCGCCCAATGTGGAGCATGGATTCACATTAGACCTAAAAGAGCTTAAAGGGGGGGGCTCCTAGACCCACAGAAACAGGAACCAAGTGCAGTTTCTTAGTAGCTGCATTTTTTTCAGATAGGCTCTGTTTACTGGCAATGAGCAGAGGCTCAGCTCCTTTAAGAAAAGACTTCCTGACACAGCATTAGCAACAAAAACTACACGACTTCTTTGAGAGATAACTTTCTAGCTCATGCTGGCAGCAGGAATAGCTCTGGCTCTTTCAGGGGGCCAAGCACTTGAATGGGGTTTGTGAACAGCATGCTACTGGTTGCTTAATGGCAACATAGATCCGCTGCATCCCTGGAGCTGAAACAATGAGCATGGCTCGCAGGAGCAGTGAACATACTTCCACCATGTTAGATGGGGCAGAGTCAACAGGTGAGCCACAGAGTTGGTCCTAGCCATGCCTGCTTAGCATTTAGAAAGAAAAATAAAGGTGCTCCTGGTCAGAAAATTACAGACACACAATAAAAATACAGATTCAGACAAAAATAAACCTCTGAAAACAGTGTGTTTAAAAAAATGTACATAGGCTTGGGAAAGAGGAAAAACAGTATAGACAATTATAATATAAAAGAGTACAGACAGTCATAGATTAAAGGAGTAAAGATAATAAAATAAATATTAAACTTGTAGAAAATAATAGAGTAAAAAAGTAAGCCACATAAAGATGGAATATACATAGAGGATCTGGATTAAGTATATTATTGTGATTTCTTAGAATTTGTTGACTGCAGAGAGATATTTGATTCTGGGGGCTGCTAATCTAAACCAACATAAATGTATCTTGACTTCAAAATTTGAGTCTAAGGATATGTTACTTCTGCTTTTGTTTCCACAGAGGATGAGGACTTGTGTATTACTTCCAGGCAAATGTCGCTTGATGGAACAAGACCCCCCCAAAAGGTCTCCATGAACTCTAAAAATACTTTGCCCAACAAACAGCAGGAAGCAGTTTGGAGAAAACTATGCCCAGGTTTCCAAAATGATTGTTTACAAATGTTTGTTTTAATTTAAAGTGAGATATGACATAGAGATGAATACTTTACATTGGTATGGACTTTGTTTTATTTAAGGTCAATTTTGTTATATGTATATTTCTCTTCTTGTTTAAGGTATTGTGTTTGTGAAGCTCGTTTAAAATGCTAAAAAATTATACTTGAACCCTGCCCAGAAAGTACAGGTAGTACTCAGACTCGGGGTATTCTGATACAGTTTCTGGCTTCCCTGTACCTGAGGTCATTGCTCCTCTATGGACACTTACAAAGGGCCCACACACTCCTCTGCATAAAAGAGAAACCCAGTTAAGATTCTCATGCTGAGTAGCTAATGACTCAGAGACCCCAGGATGAAACTACCCCCTTGGTACAAGAAGGATCTAAAAGCATTATCTCTACTCCACAGACCTTCAGGGAAGTTCAAGTTTTCAATATATCTAAAGCAAAATAGCAATTTATCCTAAAAATAACAAGGATGGCTCAAGGAGGGACTGCACGGTCTCTACAGTATCTTGTGTTTCACCAGGGGTTCACTATAGAATGTCTTCGCTTGGGTCAGGTGTCCTGGGAACAGAAAAAAGAAACACAAGTGTAGCTGGGTTTTTTTTGTTTGTTTGTTTGTTTTGCTTTCTGTTTTTGTTTTAAAAGGAGGTTTGGGGGAGGACGGCAAAAAAGCTCAGCAGGAAAGAGCACTGGCTACTGAATCTGGCATCCAGAGTTTAAGCCCTTGTATCCATATGGTGAAGGAAAGGAGCCAGCTCTCACAAGTTGTCTTCTGACCTCCACACAGACACCCTGGCACACTCATGCCAATGCATATATACTCAAGAGAAAAAAAATTAAAAAATTATTAGCCTGTAGTTAATGGATTAAATAGAAATGAATGAGTTGAGGAATGTCAACCTTAAGAAAACTCACATTTTGTCATGACAATACTGGAGCTGTCAGGAACAATAAAAAGAAAAGCTTTTGCATGATCAAGAAAAAGGAAGCAATTATGCATATTCTGAAGATTAAGGGCAGAAGAGTTAATTCTTTGTGATTTGTTTCTATTAGATCATCTTGAATGTGTATTGTAGATATAAGTTATACTTCCTGCAATAAATTCAATTTTGTCTGTAAAGACATACTTCCCTTCCAATCTATTTTTAGTTCTTGAAAACTGCCCCACATTCTGCTGACCACATATCTATTCTGTGAACTTTTGTCAGCTCCCTGGGGTGACAATTAGCATTTGGAAAAATCCTCTTGAGTGAATATTCCAGTAGGAAAAAGTCTGATTTAAACTTGAAGGTCCAAGAACTGATTCTAGCTCTGTCACTAAGGAGATGCAAACCTACAGATCACTTCATCTCTCCAGCTGCTTAAAAAGAGGGAGCCACTTGGAGTGGTAATGTTGTTTGTAATCTCAGTACCTGCAGTGTTCAAGGTCAGTCTCAGTTCATAGCAAGTTCAAGGATAGCCTTGACCCTGTCTCAGAGTGGTGGGAGGGGAAAGGAAGGCAGAAAAATCAGGATAATACCTTTTTAAGATTCCATTGTGGGTTATTCTGGTGTACAAAAGCAGAGTCTTGGCCATATGATGACATTAAGTCTATCCAGATGAATTGTCAAGCTTGACTGAGGAGTCTGAGCCAGGGACCTGGAAATCAAACATGGGAGCAAGAACAGAGTCAAAGACTGCCATCTAATTCCCAGGAAATCCATGTGGAGTCCAGGTAAAAGGAGACATTCCTAGTTATATACAAGAGCCCAGAGGATTAGGACAGTGGACCTCCTGGTACGACATTGGCAGGATGGTTTATTGTCCCTTAATTCAGTCAAATATATTTTCATCAGTTTATCTATCTATCTGGTTTTGTGTGTATCAGTCTGCATGTATATGAATATGTTTTTGTAAGTTATGTGTCTGTCTGCTGGGTTCTATGTCTCTGTCTATTTGTCTGGAATAGTGGGGACACAGGGCTTACAAGGAGATGATTAAAACTCAGAAATGTTCCAGGATGAGGAATGGCTTTCATATTTATTTATTGGTTTGTTTGTTGTTGTGGGTGTGTATATAATGTATGTATGGGTATGTATGTGGGTGGGCACATGTGCCATAGGATGCATGAAGAGACCAAAGAACAATTTTGTGGAGTCATTTTCTCCTTCCGCCTTCATGTGAGGGTTCTGAGGTTTGAACTCAGGACATTATATTTAAACTGTTGAATATCTCCTCTAACCTCTCACATATTTTTGAAATGCTTAAAATTTTCAATCTGAATGTTGTTCCTGCTCCCTGTACACCTAGCACCTGATTACCAACAATTTCAGTGCTATTTCAAGGAGGGAAGTTTCATCGGAATTACACAGAGATCCTCCTTGTCCCAATTTTGTTTTCTGTTGCTGTGCTAAAGATCATGACCAAAAGTAACTTAGGAAGGAAAGGATTAATTCCATTTTATACCTTATAGTCCATCATAAAGGGAAGTCAGAAAAGGAATTCATGGTAGGAACCTGGAGGCAGGAACTGAAGCAGAGGCCATGGAGGGGTGCTGCTTACTGGCTTGCTCCCGGTGGGTTGCTCAGTCCACTTTCTTATATGTCTCAGGACCACCTGACCAAGGGTAGCACTACTCACAGTGGGCTGGACCCTCTCTCATAAATCACTAATCAAAAAGAAAAGCCTCCACAGATTTGCCTAGAAGTCAGTCTTATTCAGGTATTCCCTCAATTGAGGTTCCCTCTTCCCAAATGACCTTAGCTTGTATCAAGCTTATAACAACTAACAAACAAAACAACAAAAAATGCCAGCATAACTGACCCTTTGTCAGTTTGACACACAAATACACTACTATTAAATCACAAACTTATCTTTCTTGTTTATCCCCAAGATCTTATGTTACTATTACAACATAAGCACACTGTAACTTTAAAAGTCCCACGGCTTAAAAAAAAAAAAAAAAAAAAAAAAAAAAAAAAAAAAAACTCAAACATTTCTTTAAGCCGGGCAGTGGTGGTATACTCCTTTAATCCCAGCATTTGTGAAGCAGAGGCAGGTGGATCTCTGTGAGTTCGAGGCCAACTTGGTCTACAGAATTAGTTTCAGAATAGCTAGGGATGTTACACAGAAAAACCTTGTCTTGCAGGGGGGGGGAGGAGATTTATTTAACACCACGGAACCATCTCTCCAGCCCTCATACTTCTTATTCTAAGAGGAAAGTATCAGAACACAATCACAGTCAAATCAAAGCAAAACCCACGTCCCAAAATACAAATAGTTCAGTGTCCGATGTCTGGGACTCACTCACCATCTTCTAGATTCAAAAGGCCTTGGGCAGCTCCTCTTCTCAGTCTCTGCCATCTGCAGGACACACAGTTTACCTGTTAGTCTCAGGCCAGCTTCATGCCACCTGTAGCAATCCCAGGGTCTTGGTATCTCCTAGCCTCTCCTAGGCTCTCTTTGGGGACCCTGACAGTGCCATATAGTTCCAAGCCACACCCTCTCTCCATGACCTCTTAATCCTGGGATTTCTATTGTAGCAACCATAAGTACCATGGGTCATGGCCCTAATTTCCTAGTCCCAGGAGACTGATTGGCTTTACCCTTCTATTATGGTTTAAATGAAAATTGTACCCCACGTGATCAGGTATTTGAACAACTGATCTCCCAGTTGGAGGCATTGTTTGGAAAGTTATAGAACCTTTGAGAGAAGAGACCTAGGTAGAAGTAGATCTCTGAGGGTAGAGGGAGCTTGAGATCTATTGCGCTGTCCTGCTTCTTATCCCATCTCTGCTTCCTAGTTCATAGACATGTGAGCAACCCAGTGCACACTCCTGCAGCCACCACCCTCCAGGCACCCCCTCCGTTATAATGTGAGCAACCCAGTGCACACTCCTGCAGCCACCACCCTCCAGGCACCCCCTCCGTTATAATGGAACAGAGCCTCAAACTTGAGACTAAGTAACCATTTCTTCCTTTAAGTTACTTTTGGTTGGGCATTTGGCTGAACGGAATTCATTTCTCTTCTCTCTTTACTTGGGTCTCCTTCCTTGAAATGTTTGTGAAATACTGACTTCAAAACAGTTCTCTCCCCAAGAGGAATTGCCAGTCAACCAGAATCAGGTGGTTCTCTAATCCAATTCTACCATCTATGAATGTATTTGTGCATCAATTTTTTTAAATCTATAATAATGAGAAAGTTTTAAATAGCCAGAAAGCACGGGTCATTCCTTAAATTCTTCCCTAGCTTTTCCCAATCCCCAGTCAAGATCACAGTGCCCTCTTCCTGTGAGAATTTATCTCTTGGAAGCTAGCAAGTCCCAAGTCACTGTGTGCTTGCCCCCTCCATCCCTACCCTAATGTTTCCCACGCTTCATTGCATCCAAGCTCTGTGGAAAGACAGCATGGTTTTTAAATGGTCCGTGTCTATGGAAGGAGACCAGAGAGCTGCTCTCCTCCTGTAATGCCAAGGTGCAGGATATTGTGGGATCCTCAGACTACCCTGAGAGGAGCTGGATGGCAGGAACATATTGCCTTTCTCAGACATTCCTATTAGGAAAAACATGACCTGAGTTAATATGAGGAGTAATAACCTATAGAGCTTAGACCAGAATGTCCCAAATGGGAATTTTACATGTGCATACCTTGGTATCAATGAGCATCTACTTGGTACCAGGAGCCATTCTAGAAACCAAGCATGTGGTGTAGAATAAAGACACCTGTAGTCCCTCTTCTTGTGGGGGGGGTGGTGGCTTGTGTTCCAGTGGGTAAAAACAGGCTTATAAATACATTTCAGATAGAAGAAAACCAAACTATCCAGGATGACCAGAGGCATACTCCTTAGATTCAGCACTCAGGAAAGTCCCTTGTTCTATGAACTAGCTGGCGTTAGTTCCAGACATGCGACCTGCCACTCCAAAGAGGACAATTGAAAAAGGATGCTTACTGAGTTAAAGAATGTCACCTAATATGAGACATCAAGACTGGTAAGAGCTAAAAGAATTAAAGAGGAAACTCACTATATAATTTACAGCCACAATTTTAATCCACCAAAGAATACCTATTAATAAAGAAAAATATATTAGAAATCTGTACTCTTTCTGCAGCCACTCAGCATTCTGAGTCATCATAACAAAATGTAATAAAAATGACACATTAAAAATAAAGCCTGACAGATATGGGAGCACATGCCTTTCTAATGTCAGCGTTCGGGGGACAGGCAGGTGGATCTCTGAGTTCAAGGCCCAGCCAAAATAAAAACTAAAACTCCAACTGTTTACTGATGGAGACAAAATGGGTCTGTGTCACTTTTTCTGGTGAGTTTTGAATATCCCAGGCACATCCATATTCTCTAAAGAACATGAAATCAACAACAACAACAAAAAGAATCATGTTATAAAGGGGAAAGGACATGAAAATTTTCTTCCCTGAGAAATTGTTGATTTCCCAGGGCAGAATGACAAACCCACTCATTCTCCGAAGTGTTCATGTATCTCCAGGGACAGAAGGACTGAGGAGATGCCACAAAGACCTGATCTTATTACATGCTCATCCTCAGGACGCTCCTTCCCACACCAGGGAATGAGTCTTTTTCACAGTAGCCAGTGACCACCATTGTTTGAGATTTTTGTTTTTCATGAGATGAGATGGATCACCCTTTGCTGAAGTCGTATATTTTTTTTTCTTTTCTTTTTAATTATTTTTTTAAGAGAGGGTTTCTCCGTGTAGCCTTGGCTGTTCTGGAACTAGACCAAGCTGGCCTTGAACTCACAGAGATCCTCCTGCCTCTGCCTCCCAAGTGCTGGCATTAAAGGCATGCACCACCACTGCCTGGTATTGAAGTCCTTTCTTATCCACCTCTTAACTACCTGCAGGGCCTGTCCATATTCCCTGGATATCAGGGCATTTATCTAGTGAGACCATATTGAAATATGTGCCTTTAGCAAACTAATTTTTAATAAAACTTTTTAAAAGATTTATTTGTTTATTATATATAGTGTTCTGCCTGAATGTATGCTTGCACACCAGAAGAGGGCACCAGATCTCATTACATTCATTACAGATGGTTGCGAGCCACCTTGTGGTTGCAGGGAAATGAACTCAGGACCTCTGGAAGAGCAGTCAGTGCTCTTAACCTCTGAGCCATCTCTCCAGCCTCCAGGATATTTTTGATAGTGATTATTATTAAAAAGGAAAAAAATGAGAGTTTTAAATGTTCACTGTTTCAGATTTTTCCTGTGTTTGCATGTCTCTGTAGAAACTCAGTTATATTGACAGTTCCATTATGTTTTGTGATGAACGAAGGTGTCTCCTGAACATCAATGTGCTTGATCTCACTCATTGAGAAGACAGTAGTTGAAATTGCTCTCCAAGTTCCAAAAGCCTTTCTTTTGTCCCTGAACTACATTTCCCACCATCCCTTGCACTTAGGTGTTGACATGGGACTAAGACACTTGCCCTGGTCTAGGATATCCCACCCTCATTTCTGCATCTTTTCCCCTGAAAATCCCTTCGCTCTTTCTTCTTTTTTTAAAATTTTTATTATTGATTGATTGATCGATCAGTAATAATTGATTTTTTGAGACAGAGTTTCTCTGTGTAGCCCTGACTGTCCTGGGACTCCCTCTGTAGACCAGGCTGGCCTCAAACTCATAAGCACTCTGCCTTCCGAGTGCTGGGATTAAAGGTGTGTCCCACCACTGTCTGGCTCACTCTTCTTCTTTTAAACAAACCTGTGGAGATGGATGAACCCTCTTGAAAGGAGCTCTATCTCAAGATGACAACACTTGTCCAAGGTATTACCTGACTCTTAAGAAGACTCGTGGGAGGTGAAGTGACAGACACAGTCTCTCTTGAATTACATTGCAGAATGAGCGGGGGTTTTGTGTTATATGGGCTAGTCTAGTGCATTATTAAATGCATAATTTTCCAGAGTTGTGTTCTTCACCTGACCACTTTATATGATTTACTTTATGTAAGAGTTCTGAGAGAACAGACCCTTTTTTGTTCTGCCTTCCCCTTTTCCAAAATGGGCAAACTAAGATGTGGAAGTGCTAAGTGCTGAACCCAAGATCACAGAGGAGGGAAGAGAAGGGGGAATTAGAAAATGAATTCAGATCCGGTCAACGCTAAACCCAGTCGCTCCACAATCCCTTCTGAGATTCTGCACTCAGAATGATTCAAATGACTGCATTTGAAGTCGGTCTTGCAGGAACTGTGTGGAGGGAGAATCTCCACCAGTGTGCATTTACTGCCGTTCTGTTTCTCAACTGGGAAGTTCAACCTTGTGCTCAGTCTCTGGCTCACTACCCACAGGGCCTCTGATACTGTTCTTAGACTCCTCAGTGCCCTGTGACCACGGGCTTTTATTTTCCTAAAATACAATAAGAACAAATGACCTTTCTCCTTCCCCTCCACTTTAAAAGCAAATGCCTACATGCCTTAAATAACAATTGGATAAGCAGTTGATGTCCACTCTTGAGTCAGTGGCTGTGAGAGATATCAAAGCAAAGAAATAAAACACAGCACAGTGCCCAAGAGAGTAGGCTCTGGAATGTGTGTACCTGGATCTTTTAAGTTTTATTTTTTAATTATGTGTGTGTGTGTGTGTGTGTGTGTGTGAGGGTGTGTGCATGTAAGTGCTGTTGCCTGTGGAGGCCAGAAGAGGGCACTCTTACAGGAGGTTGAAAGTTGCCTACGCTCTTAACTGCTGAGCTCTCTCCAGCCCCCCAAATCTCTACTTTTTTTTTTTTATGTACTACTAAACAGGGCATAATCCAGTCTTTTTTTTTCTTTTTCTTTTCTTTTCTTTCTTTTCTTTTTTTTCTGTGTGTAATCCAGCAGGAAAGAGAGAAACACACGAACCGTCTCGCTATACCAGGCACCGTATGAAAGACTTTACCTCTGGATCTTTGGTTTAGATTGGTTTGGTCTGGTCAACCCCCTTACCTCTTTGCAGAGGAAGGTCTCTAGGTATCGGAGAAAGCGGAAGTGACAAAGCTGGGATCTCACAGCAGGTCTTTGCAGCTCCAGAGACCCGACTCCTAACCGCTAATGCAGAGAGTCTTCTCTGACCTAGCCAGCGCTATGCTTCCAGACAGCTCTCAGCAAAGCCCAAGAACCGTGCAACCTTCCAGGAATCCAGAGAAGAAAGGGGCTCCTTGTCCTAACCACCACCAAGTTGCAGGATATGTAGGGCCTTGATAGGAACCAGGCAGAGACACTCCTAAAAGAGGCGGCCCCTATAAGAGGGTGTTTTAATCACGAGTGTCACATCTTATGATTGTGTCTGTTTGTATTCAGTGTGCCTGTTATCCTTGGTGTTTCCGCCCCGAGGACATCCAACTGAACAAAACTGCATACATCTTTATGGATTACCCTTCCTGCATCCATAAGTTATCTGCCCTTTTAAAATAATTTGCACTGAAACACCAAGTGTTTTTTCTAATGGGCAGAGACAGCTAGTGTTTTTTGATGCAAATGACTTTGCTAGACAATCTCCCCAGCCTAGAGCTAAATCTGCAGCCGCAGCAGAGGGCTCAGGGGGCTTAGGGGGCCCTGCTTCCAGAAACAATTTGAGCACAGCAGTCAGAAGTGACTTAGAGCTCTCCTCTGTGTTTGGGAACACTAAATGAGACATCAGAAAAAAATCTGGGAAATAACGAGCAGAGATGTTTTAATGGTATTTATTACAATATTCTCCACTCTTATTTTAAAGAAAGAAACATGCTTCATGGGTCTTGTGTTTTATGTAGAGATTAACTGATAAATAAAAGCATGCACATTCCAGGTCTTTCTTTTTTTTTGAAAGGATCTCTAGGCCAGGGTGTAGCCTCCAAACTCTATGTAGCCCAGGATATCCCTGAACTCCTGATCTTCCTGTTTCCACCGCCTAAACTTATTAGTGCGTACCAACACATTCATTCTTATGGGGTTACAAACTAAGTCCAGGGCCTAGTGTACGCTAGGCAAGCAGTCTGTCTACTTTACTGAGCTACATACACAGCCCTTTAATAGCACGTCTGAATGCTACTGAGCAATTTCATCTCTACATAGCCCCTTGTCCCACTACTTAGGTACGCTGTGCAGTGCACCTCGGTTTAGCCACTTATACCTGACTACACCAGATCTCACCTCAGTATCCCAGTGGATCTGAGCGTTTAAGGAGAGAGGGAAAATAGGCCTTGTACTGTGAAAGCAAATTTAAGTGTTCCCACCTCTTAGCTAAAACTGAATGTATTTCTCACTGTAGTCACTACAGTTTCTTTTCTTGTCTTTTCCAAACATATAACTGACTTTGGAAGAAAAAAAAAATATGTGCAGAAAAGAATGCCTCTAAGACAAATGGGCTGTTTGAGAGATGGGTTCTGCAGACAGAAGAAGCAATTATGCGTGACCGCTCTTGTTGTTCAGATCATAATTAATAATTGCTGTTCGTTTTTCAGCAGTAATTGCCACGGTGTCACTTCCAGCCCAGAGCATTCAGGCCAGAGCATCTAGTGTGGTGACTCCCTCCCTGTGAGCAGTCAGCCAGCGAAGACCCTCTAGGGTGGGAATGGAGACAGTTTACCCTGGGAACCCGAACTGAGGATGCTAAATCATTTGCAGACCATTAAATGATCTGCACCCCAGGGGAGCACTGAGTCCCAGAGGCACTTTCTCATGCGGTCCACACCGTGGCCTCCCAGGCATTCCACACTCTGCCCTTGGCCATCCCAGCCTCTTCAGCCTCTTGGCACTCGGGGACCTGATCTTCCTGGAAGCAGACCTACCACCTAGCTAGCTTCTCTTTTTACCACTTCCCCAACACCCCCTTCCCCCATTCTGGATGCTTTCTAGTAGACTTTCTGCTCTACAGCTCACCTCCAGCTCCTAACCGCCCTTGCTCTAATGCGTGCGCGTCCAAGTGTATCTTGGCAGCTCTCTATGTCTCAAAGATATGGGTGAATATTTAGCCTGTGGATCCCAAACCTTGCCGCAGAGCTATGGCATTAGAACCCCAGCTGCTCCTTAGCAACTGTACTTAACAATCATCACCCGCCTCCTCCGATTCAGGCACAGGCCGGCTCACTCTCCAAAGCATTTTCTCCTTTGGTTCTCTTTTTCTTTCTTTTTTTTTTCACAGCTTATGCCCAAAAACACAAAAGGAAAACTCTGTTAGTTTCTGGTCATCTTGTAAAGGCTTTCTTCTCCCCTTCTTTTCCTTATTCTCCTTCCATGATCACCGTCATTTCCTCCCTGGCTAATTTCAAAGCAAATGCTTACTCCTCTAAGTCATCTAGACCCTTAGACACAACGACAATCCAGACAAGCACGGGCCTTTTCCTTGCTTTTAGGGATAAAGGCCCCGTAATCTGCAAACATGGCTCCCACCCCTTCTTCTACTACATACTACCCATGATACCCTGTCTCATGACAGGCTTCTGTCTCTCACATTGGTTCCAAAAGGACGAAAGGAGGAATGGCAGATTTGTGTTTGCACGAGCACATGGGAACACAAGCTTGTTATTGTGCCAATCTGACATCAGTCCCCTTGAGTGGTCCCTTCTGTAGTCACATATGGATCATAGGCATCCTAGGAAAGTTCTCCTGACAGCTAGAATCATATTCTTCTGAACTCAGAGGCAGTCATGAGGAGTGGGCAGGTGTCTGCCCTCACCTGACTTCTCCAGTAGGTGCCATCTAGAAGTCACAAAACAGCTGAGCCTCCTCGATGCCCCTAGGGGAAGGCATGGCCATTAACTTTTTATTTTGTAAAAGTTCAGACTAAACATGAGTTATGATTACTGACATTAGGGTGGTTCCCACTTTTCTTTCTGTCCAGGACTGCAGCCAGGAGCTGTGTGAGACAGAATCACAGGAAAGAGCCACGGGCATCTTGGAATGTGAGGAAGCCCTGAATGAGTTCTATTGTGTTTCTGGAATTGTGATATCCACCTGCTCCAAGATAGATAGCTCCCCTTTGTGAGACAGAATCTTTATTATTTTCCATGCCAATACCACAGCAGAAGAAGAGGAATAGGAAGAAAAGAGGAGTCAAGAAAAGGAAGAGGGAGGGATGAAGAGCTCAGGGGGAGAAGAAGGAAGGACAGTTAGATCTCACGTTCAGCCTCAGGCTTCCCGGGGCTGTGATCATCCAGGGAAGATTCTCAGGTGTTTTCTCTGACTCCAAAAGCCAGTGGCAATGTTCCACTCCAGCTCCCTCTGCTTAAGCAAAAAGCAGCTGTGCTTCACATCTGGAAGAGTGATTCTGACTTCGCTTCATCCTATTTGATTCCCTTTGGCTTTTATGTTTTCCATAAATGATTGAAGAAAAGTTCTCAGTTGGAAAAAAAAAAAGCAATAGTCTTTCTCCTGGGGAAACAGCATCGTCTAGCAGCTTCCAAAGGTTCATTGATATCTCCCTCGGCAGCTCCAAGATGAAGGCTGACCAACTGAGATAACTGTCTGGATCTTGCCAGAAGGGAAACCCAATGGCCCTTGTCCTGTCTCTGGTCTAACAGCCTCAGAAATCACGGGTCAGGGGTCTCTTTTCAGTCACACACCTTAGAACCTCCGTTTTCCACTTCTCAGGTCAAGCTAATGATAGTTTCTACCTGCAAATGGAAGGGTAGCTCTTAGCACAGAGTGCAGACACATATTTGCTGCCACGGGTCATTCCTTGCTTTCGAATGATGAAGATGGGGATATCTACAGAGAGAGTTGATTGTCCTTTTGCCTACTTTGTTGTTTGACTCTCAAAACAGTCTCATGAGGTGGGTGTTACCCGTCTTACAAGCAAAAGCATAAAACTTTTGCAAAATTAGCTAACAGACTCTGGGTCTTAAAAATGAGAAAGCAGGCCGGGCAGTGGTGGCGCACGCCTTTAATCCCAGCACTCGGGAGGCAGAGACAGGCGGATCTTTGTGAGTTCGAGACCAGCCTGGTCTACAAGAGCTAGTTCCAGGACAGACTCCAAAGCTACAGCGAAACCCTACTCAAAACAAAACTAAACAAAAAAATGAGAAAGCAGATGTCATGCATAACCATGCCATGTGCTCTTTCTAGAATCCAGCTATGCCCAGTGTTCTAGATCTGGGGTAAGGAAGAGACAGTACAGCCAGGGCCTGATTCGCATGGCCTGGGGTGAGGTCCTCACACGAGGACTATGCTGTGCTGATTACCAGGTCCCCAGAAGACAGTCTCTCCCTGCCAGGCTCACCAGTCCCCTGCTTGTGCCTCCTTTAGTCTGCAGCAAAAGTAATTCTCCCCCTAGCTCTGACAAGGGTGATGTGTCCAGTTTCATTTCCACTTCTTAGCAAAGAGTCTACCCCAACCAATTGTCTTTCAAATTAACTCAGAAAATTCATGTTTCACTTGGCCGAGAACCTCTTCAGAAAGCCAGGCCGAGGATTACTGCTCCCCAGTGTCTGAAACTGGAGAGAAAGAATGCCAGCACTCAAAAGCATTAACAAAAACTGTGAGAAAGCTAAGTTGACTCAGACGCCATGTTGCCTCTGTTGTCAACAAGAGCCACTGTCCTTCAGAGACTGGGCAAGCTTCCAGATCTTCACTGTGGGCTCCCCATCACCTCTCTAGGGCCAGATTTGGCAACATGGCTCCAGCTTAGTAAACGCATGAGGAAATTTTGCAAATCTATACTTGCTAAAAGGTCCATCTACTAATAGTTTATCATTCCTTTTTACCTCCGTGTCTTCCAACAAAGAACAACTTTTGTTCCCAAGGGGGCCATTAGCTTTTTGACCATTTCAGCTGCTCTAATTCACATTATCAACCAAATGGATGGGACATTTTTGTCTTGTTCCTTTTGCCCAGCCCTTCACCAGAAGGAATCCTGTCAACTCTGTCAGTGTTTAATGGACTTGAAACATGTTTGCTATGACAATTTCCAAAACTATAATTAACAAAGAGTATTCTCCATTTCCCATAGGACAGCCATTCTCTCACCATAAAATTTATAGCCAAATTGTATTCAGTTAAGGCCAAAACCGTTGTCTTCACTGACTCCAACCATCACTGTGTGTCACCCATATTTTTCTTCTCCTTTCCTGCTGCGGGATATAACTTACATCCTGGCTATTGCTGTTGAAGAGGAAATGTCCTTCATGAGCTAAGGTGTTGAGCATGCATGACCACGTCGGTTGCACTGTTCCTGGCTCGTAGGGGTAGGTGACATTTGGAAGGTGAGGCCTGACCAGCAGAAGTGGGTCACTATAGGCAAGCTTATGAAGGTTGTACCTGCCCTGGTTCCCACCTTGTTCTCTCTGCCTCTTGGCCAGCCACTGAAGGAGAGCTCCTGTGACTGTGTACTCCAGCCACTGAAGAAGAGCTCCTGTGACCGTGGACTCCAGCCACTGAAGGAGAGCTCCTGTGACCGTGGACTCCAGCCACTGAAGGAGAGCTCCTGTGACCGTGTACTCCATTGTGCTTTTTCCACCACAAGGGATAAGACTTTTCTCTGAAATTGTGAACCAAAATAAAAGTTGTCTCCAGTGAGTTGTTTCTGTAAGATATTTTGGTCTCAGTGACAAGAAAGTAACTAATATGATGGCCAAAGTGAGGGCTTATCTCCTCACTACCCATCCTAAGTATGGAACCCAGGGATTCTGCCCCACCCCCGTCCTAAGTACAGAAGTCAGGGAGACTTGTGCATGTTCAGCAAGTGTCTCACTTCTCAGCTACATTCATAATCCCCAGATTTTCTAAATTCTTTTCAGTCAAAGAAGCCACAGGCTGGGACAAACAATTGTACTCCAAAACTGCAACTCAGAAGAAACTTCTGGAAATGTTGAGATGAAATTCTTTTAATCATTTTATGTCATGTCTTTGGCAGCCCAAAGGTTTCTGAGAGACACAAAAAGGGAAAGCGTAGAAGGCAGGAAGATTCCACGTGTGCTTGATTGGAAGCCCAGCTTTCTGAATGAATGCCTTTTTATTATTTACTTATTTATTTATTTTGAGGAGAGGTCGAGGGTAAAGAGATTGGCAAAGAGGACTAATTCCGAACTGTCTTTTCCAAATAGCAAGAAAAAACATCACCGTCTCTTGCCTCGTCCCGAAGCTGAGTGACAGGAACGATGCCTGGTGATGAGAGCGCCGCGTGAAAATCCCGTCTGTTCTCCTTGTGTTCATTCTCCCAACTGTTTTTCACAGAAGTGTTGAAAAGGTTAAACGCCCGTAGGATTCACCAATGTCTACTGCAGAGCTGATGTCTGAGTCTTCACACATCCCACAGAGCCGGGAGCAGCAGAGAGAGCCAGGTAGGGAGCCAAACTGGGAGGGAGAAATAAAGAGCAAAGTCCGCAAACGTGGCTATAATGAACTGGGCTCGCGGAAGCCAATGAAAACTTTGTTAGGCCCAGATATAAACATTTTACACCTTTCTGCCAGGCCCTGAGGTTTATTACAGGAAGCACGGCTTAGAAATTCATAGGCGGGGGTTAGAAATTGGAGAGCACAGCTTGGACCCCTTCCCATTCCAATAAGCAGTCGCAGGTGTGGTTTTCATGAAACTGTATATTTAGGGACGGAGTAGGAGGGATGGAGGGAGGAAGGGGAAAGAATTACATGTTCTAAGCAAACTGTATTTGCATACACATTATACATGTACCCAACACACACTTGCGCAGAGATGAGCAAAGGCGTTCTGTGTTGGCAGCCGCGAACTGTGTTTCCTTAAAGCAGTAACAGCAAAGGGGGTCCTCATGCTGCCAAATCCAGTCAATCTGTGGGAGCATCTGCATTATGCTGAGAGGAGTTCAGAGGTCATATCTGGGTTCGTTTAGCAAGTTTTCCTTACCGCTGGTTCTCTTCCTCCTTAGGCAACCTGGTAGATCCCCGCGCCAGAGAGGTCATAAGGTAGATACCAAACTTAGTGTAGATGCCTCACAGCATAGTGTCCTACAGTCCAGACACCCTGGACTCAAGTGATTCTCTACCCTCGGCTTCCTGAGTAGCTAACTGCGGGTATGGGTCTACACCACCGAGCCCAGCTGTTAGAATTTTTAAAGTTTTAGTTACTTCTCTCTCTGCCTCTGCCTCTG